>CM053624.1:370532272-370567639 GCA_028646595.1 Phalanger gymnotis | reverse complement strand
CAAAGAGGACCAAAATGATATCACTCTGTTAGAGTCAAGTTACAGTGTGTCTGCCTGTGGCCGATCAGACCAACAAGAATGACACAGTCTGCAGAAAATAGGGAAGAACAAAGACGGCTTCCATGAGGGGGTGCCAGGCTGAGCTTCACCCTCCTCCCCCCCCCGGGAAGTGGACTTGGCCACCATTTTAGGCCCTTTCACATTTTGTCAACATAATGTCTTCCTGCTTCCTGCTTTCCCCAAGAGTGAAATCTTAAAAAGCCTTGGTGGGAGGGGAAAAGAATGACTCCCCTTCTTTAATGAGGGTGTGCGAAGTGAACATATTTCCAAGCCTGCTTTTCTCTGATGTGCGGCTGTCTGGGGAGGGTAATTAGAGGATTACAAAGAGCCAGGCAGGACCTTGGAATCCAGACTCATCAGGGAGGGGCCTCTTTGATGGCTGAAATGGATTTCCTTTTTGAAAAGAATTCTTCTTGGTTCCAGAGCCTTTGATTGAATCCAACTCTGGCCCTGCCATCCTCTTGAGGCTGATGTTGTAGGGTCCACACTGAGTGGAGCCGTCCGCGTCATTACCAGAGGTCTTTGGTGGCTCCCCCTGGCCTCGTGAATCAGGCTCACTCCTGCCATCTGAGGTAGCCTGGCACCATCTGGCCTTTGCGGCCTTCTTTCCTATTACTGCCCCCTTATCGTTGTCTATACTCCCCAGGGGCTGGACTTGTCTTTCTCCCTATCCTCTGGGTCCAGGGCCTTCCTCTGTCTGTTTTATTTCACCGTCCCCTCTGCCTGAAAGAGCGGTCATCTTCATCATCGTCATCATCATTATCGTCAGACAGAGGCACAAGAGACTTCTGGGGTCCTCGCTCAACCAATGCATTTTACAGATGAGGAAACTGAGGCTTGGAAGCCAAGTGGCTGGCCAAGGTCCCCCAGTGCACGGTGAGGAGCGGGATTAGGATTCCAAAGCCAGCTGCCTTTCCAGGCTGGATTTTACATCCTGGTCACCTGCCTAGGTCTCCTGTCCCCTCCCAGCAGGGCCCCTCCCAGCACCCGGCCCACTGTTCTGCATGCAGCTGGTGCTCAGTGAATTTGCTTCTCCTCCCAGCCCCTCCAGCCCAATGCCTGTCAGCTCCCACGGTCATAGAGCTGGCAGGACCCTAGACACCGAGGCCCCAAGAGCCAGAGGGGCAGGCTGGCCAGATAGTCACCCACGTGGCAAGTGATGCAGCTGAGCTTTGAACTGGGGCCTGTCGTGGCAAGGCCTGGTCCTCATCAGCATCCTTCACGTACTGTGCTGCCGAGTCAGCAGCCAACATTCGTCCCCCCCAGTCATTACTATATGCCTGCCAGATGGGAGGCTCTACGCTGCAGATCAGCCCATCCTTCTGCATTGATGAAGCACCTACTATGGGCTCTGCCCTCAAAGACTTTGCAGAATGGTGCAGTAACTGCCTGCCTCTTAGTTGGGGCTTTGCCTGCCTTCATTCATTACCCCCTCGGGGGAATTATCATTAGCTCCCCTGCTGGCCCCTCTTCTCCAAGGATCCCTCACACATCTGCCTGAATCTCCCCTCTACTCAGGACCATCACTGGCTCCCCATGGCCCATGGTGTCAAACTGGCCATTTCTTCTTTGTAAGGGCGTCCTGTTGCCTGGGTCCCCTTTTCAGCTTTTTTTTCCTCCTGGCTATGTGTTTTATCTCCCCCCGCCCCCCAAAGTTGGAGCTGCCTCTGGTCTGAGGATGGAGTGCTGAAGTGTGGTCCTTTTATACCTTCTGGAGTAAAAAACAACCTTAGAGGCTTCAAGCTTAAAACCTGCTTCAGAGGGTGCAGAAAGGCAGGCTCCCGGGGGGAGCAGGGGAGGAGGCAGCTTTGGGTGTGGCATGGCGTCATCCAAACTGACCTGCAGTGACTCCTTGAGCAGAGGTGATCCAGGGGCAAGCAGATGCTGAGATCATGTCTGCCGCTGTCCTCAGGTAGCTACTGGAGTGGTTTGTCATTTCCTTGGATTAAGGCAAAGAGGTTAAGTGGCTTGCCCAAGATCACACAGCTACTAAGTATCTGAGGCCAGATTTGAACTGGGGTCTTCCTGACTCCAGGCCCAGCACTCTATCCACTGAACCACCCAGCTGCCTCCTAATAGGTGGAGAGGGGACAAAAGAAAGAGAACTAAGAGGTTTTGGAGTTGGTGGATAGTAGTTAGGATCCTGGTTCTGGCTTTCTAACTGTGTGACCCTTAATCTTTCTAGGCCTCAGTCTGTTCATCTGTGAAACAAGGAGGTTGGACATGATCACCTCTAAGGTCACCTTTAGATCTAATGCCAGACCCTGTGACTTGGTCCCTGATAAGCCTGAGGCCCCCTTGAGCTCTCCCCTCAGCCTGTCCAGCTCCCAACAGGTTCTTGCGGGCTGGACCCTTGTTGCACCCTTGTCCTGTTAGGTTTCTAACCGTCCTTATCTTCCCCACTTGGTTCCTAAGGGTAGGGACCTGGCTTGTGCATCTTCATATGCCTCCCATGTGTAACTGGTGCCTTCTGTGCAGTAAACCCTCAGTAAATGTTTGCCAAGTGAATGAAGAGGGAACTGTATCTGGGAGATCATACTGACTGGGCTCTATGGTTTCCCCCACCCCCAGGACCCAGGGTGTTTTTGATGTCATAACATTACTGTAAGAGGGAGGAGGCCAATGGGAACAGTTCTGGTCTTGCAATCTGAGAGGCGTGTTCAGGACAGGTTGCTCTCCCGACGCTTCCCTAAGGCTGTTCCCTGAGGAAGGGCTGGTGCCAGCTGCATGTTCCCAAAAGCGCTGACTGGCCTGCAGCTGGTTACTAATTAGGAGGGCAGCCAGCCAGCATCCTCCATTCCCTTGAGGTACCCTGCCCACACCCACCCCTCCACCTAAACCCAAGCACACACATCTGGGAGTATTTACAACCCCAAGAGCCTGCCATTGGCTGGGGGAGCCCAGGAATGGCATTGGGCGCTGAGCATCACTGAGCTGGGTCAGCTCCCCATTTGTCTGGAAGCCAAAACACCAGAAAACTTGTTTGAGAGTTTTTTTTTCCTTCTGCCTTCTACCTTTTTAGGGAAGGGTGGAGTGCTGTTTAAGGCCCATGTTTGGATCCTGCATGACCCTTGGGCAGACCCTTCTCCTCTACCTATAAAATAAGGGGCTTGGCCCTTTCCAGCTCTGAATCCTGGGGTCCTTTGGTCTCAGGCCCCTGGAATGCCTGATCGTGTGCCTTGTCTCTCCTGCTTCACAGTAAGACAGAAAGATCAAAGGCTCTGATCCCACCTTGTGTCATAAATAAAGGATATAAGACAAAAGATGAAACAATCTCTGCTCTTAAAGACCTTACGTTCTCCCCAAGGCTTGAAAAATGGTGACTGGTTTGATTGGAAAACAATTGGATTAGAAATCAGATGTTGTTAGTTATTGGTTCCAAGGCTAGGAATGGAATCAGACACATGGACCTGAAGTGGCCTTTCTTTCTGATGGTTGGCAGAACATGACCATCGTGCTCCGTGTCCCCAAGACTCCTCATCTTTTTTGACTCTAGAGGCTGTTAGGCAGCCTTAGCCGAGGTTTGTCCTTATGGGCCAATTGCTTCTTAAATGAAAATGGGAGTGTCAGGGTAGGGGTAGCTAGTGCAATCTCTGCCCTCCCTCTCATTAGGACTCATTTAAAAACCCAGATCAACATTTTAGCCCTTCCCTGAGACTCTCTGGCTCTGGTTTTGCTTCCTGATTGGCAGGAATACCAAAGGCTGGATTTTATCAAAGGCATTGGCATCATTTCCTGTGACGTCCTTAGAGCTGAAATGGAGAAGTAGGGTTGGTGGGACGGTCCCTTTGAGCTAATCCAGGTTGCCGGTGCTCACGCGAGGGGAGGATGTTTGTGGCCTTCTAGCTTGGAGCCCCTCACTTGTATTCCATTCTGCGCTCTTATGTATGACTTGGATGAAGCGTCCCGTGGCATGCTCACCTGATTCAGAGGCAGCAAAGGAGATTGTTCCAATTATCAGAGTTATTAGTGTTTTTTACATTGTTAGGGACTCTTCTGGGGAAGGGTCGCTAATAACACTGAGGAGCCAAAGATATTGTGAGGGGCTAAAATAAACAAAAGAAAATCATATAAAGAGAAATGGGAAGTTCTGTACTTGAGGCCGAAATGCCAGGTTCTCAGAGCAGAAGGACCAGCTTTTCAGCTAGTCATTAACGTACTTTAAAAGGGGAAGAGGTGGGTCTTTGATCTGCTTCTCCACACCTGTGAGGGGAGAGCTCAGGGCCCTGCTTTGAGAAGTCTTATCCTGCTGTTTTGGTGGGAAGGCGTGGGGAGCCGTGGCCTCGCTAGGGGTTACCCAGTGATGCCAGAGATTCCTTTATGGACAGCAGGGCCAGCCACACCAAGGCCATCCGACTGGAAGGTTTCCTGTGTGCGAGAGGAAAGAACAGAACAAAAATGGTTACCAGAGAGAACTCAGGGTCCCAAAAGAACTGATGGATGTTACTGTGATGGAGAGTGAGGGAGAAAAGGTGGTGGGCAGAGCACTTGGCCTGGAGTCAGGAAGACCCCGGTTCAAAACTGGCCTTGGATGCTTGCTCGCTGAGGGACTCTGGGCAAGGCATTTAACTTTTGCCTCCTGAGTTTCCTCATCTGTAATATGAGGTTAATACTAATGCCTCCCTCTTAAGGTTGTTGCGGGGATAAAATGAGATCATGTTTGATGTACTTTGGAAACTTTGTTACTATCTGTTTTTCAGTCACGTCTGATTCTTTGACCCTATTTGGGATTTTCTTGGCAGAGATACTAGAGTGAGTTTACGTTTCCTCCTCCGGTTCATTTTACAGATGAGGAAACTGAGACAAACCGGGTTAAGTGGCCTGCCCAGGGTCACGCAGCTAGGAGGTGTCTGGGGAAGAGGAGTCTTCCTGACTCCAGGCCTGGCCTAGCCAGCCTTAAAGCACTGTAACAATGCTAGCCATTACGAGCCATCATTATTGTGGTCAGTTCTGGATGCTGCCTTTTAAGAAGGCCACTGACCCATTGTAGATAGAATGCACAGGATTTTTCTTGCTTCTCCTTTAAGAAACAAGTAGCCTGAAACTTCTTATGGCCCAAATCCTCGGATTGAAATGAGTCCCTTCTCTGGCCTTAGTGACTAGCCTGGAAGCTATACCAGGGGCAATAGAGAGAGAGGCAGATTTAGCATTGGTCTTGGAATTTGAGCTGTCCAAGGGTCTGGATTATGCCCACTGGCAGAGTGGACAAGAGCATTCAAATCTGACCTCAGATGCAAACTGGTGTGACTTTGGGCAAGTCACTAGAACCTCTGTTTGCCTCGGCTTCCTCACCTGTAAGATGGAGAGGATGATAACAGCACCTACCTTCTATAGTCGTGAAGAGCAAGTGAGATAATATTGACAAAGCACTTAGCAAGGTGCCTGGCCTAGAGTGAGTGGTGCACAAATGGTGGTGGTGATGGTGATGGCAGTGATGGGTGCCAGAGAGGGCATTGCATTGTTAGGTGCTGCTTGGACCAGGGTGATGGTTGCTGAAATTCTGTGAAGGCTCCATGGGTATAGAACATGGATAAGGGCCTGGGTTATGAGGTAGAGGGTAGAAGACAATTTCAGAAAGGCCATCTGTCACATCATTTAATACCATATAATAACCTGGCCAGAGCCACCTGCTCTAGGGAGTGAAAGTAGCCAAGGCCATGGCGGCTGAATCGTGCAGGTTTTAATCTGCTTTGTGCCTCACTCCTGCTTTAGGAGGAAGCGATTTGTGGTCTGCTCTGGGTTCTGCCTGAGGACTGTGGGTATCATTCAGTCCTACAGAGGTTATTGAAGCCGAGTACCGGGAAGAAGCGCCCTGGGCACACCCTTCAGGCCCTGACGTTCCTCAGGGCTGCCGATATGGACGTAGAAGATAAAACACACATTGATTTTCAGTAGCACGTGTGGTCCCTTCAGTAGACCAGGCTGTAGGCAGTCAGGGCTGCAGGTTCCTGAAGGCCCCCTCGGATCACTGCCCATCTACACAGGCAGCCCCTGTGGCTCATCCCTGCCATCTTCCCCTTTCTTCCCAGCCCGCTGCTCACTCGGCCCTTCCTTCCGAAGCTTTTCCTTTAAAATCGTGCAGAAAGGCAGCCCATTAAAAAAAATTATCCGTTGTAGTCATTAGATCATCTTTTCCTATTCTTATTTTTAAAAAGTAAACACAATGCATAAGATTCTTGTCTCTCCCTTTAGAAACAAGTGGCCTCAGCTTGACCCCTTTGTGGGTCAAGACCCTTGTTCAAAATGATTTCCTCTTAGGGCCTTAATCCTTTCCAAAGGAAGTTGAGAGTTGAGTGTGTCCAATGTGCTGCTGCAGACCAAATAAACAGCCTCTCTTAATCCCAGGGCTGAGCACCTTTTGGGTTCCTCATTAAACCTGCTCCTCCCGCCCCCAGCCTGGGGTGAGGCCCCTTTCCTGAAGGGTGCTCACTGGAAGAGCTGAGATTGAGCTCCAGAGGGCCCCAGCCCCATTCCTGGGTCAAGATACTCACCGGGTTCAGACTAGTCATGGGATGTGGAAGAGGAAGGGTGGGAAGGATGGTGAGGCCAGGCTGGGAAAAGGAAGTGGGGCTCACAGTGATTGTAATGACCAGCCTTGGCCTTGAAGATGGAGAAAGAGCCCACTTCTTCCCCTTCAGTAGAGAAGCAGGAACTCCAGGTCCAAGATGTACTGGCAATCCTTGTAGCCCTTGGTTTTGCTTACCTGGTTTTCCTTATTACTGGCGAGCGCTCTTGGGGTGGACAGGGCCCCTGGTGTCTGCCCCCCCCCAATGATATTCCTAAAGCTCGGGTGTAACCATGTCCCTGTCCTGCTCCACAGACTCCAGGCCTTCCTCTGATCCAGTTCAGACCCTCTGCCAGCCATTAAAAGGCCTCCCCCAAGCCTCCCTCCCTGGCCTTGTCTCGTGGCCCTCCAGAGTCCAGCCAGATTGGCTTCTGGGACAGCCTGTCTCCCCTCTCAGCCTTGAGGCCAGAGGGTCCCTGTCTAGCCAGTGGCCTTCTGTGTGAGGGCAGCCGGAGAGCCACCTGGGGACGAGGGCCAGAGCGGGGGGTCCCGGCGCTCTCCGGGGCCTCCGTTCTCAACCTTCTGCTCAGCGTCTATCTCCTCTGTCTCCGCAGGCCTTTGGACAAGCGCACACCAATCACAAGAAGGTGGCTGCGGACGGCGAGAGCCGGGAAGAGACCCTCATCCAGGAGTCCGCCACCAAGGAGGAGTACTATGTACGCAAAGTCCTGGAGCTGCAGACGGAGCTGAAGCAGCTGCGTAACGTCCTGACCAACACGCAGTCGGAGAATGAGCGACTCAATTCTGTGGCCCAGGAGCTGAAGGAGGTAAAGTCCCCTGCGTCCAACGGGGGGACGGGCACCTCTGGAAGAGTCGGGGCATTAGCCATCTGAACGGGAGGATGGCGAGGGGAAGAGAGGAGAGACCCGAGCTTGCCCAGCTGGGCAGGTTAGGCTTCATCCCATGGGTAGCTGGGAGCTTCCAAATGTTTGTGAGGAGAGGAGGGCCCAGATCAAAAGGATGTTTTAGGGCCACAAATCTGGAGGTACCTTGATAATGGCTTGGTGCCAGGAGGAAGGATTCACATTTCCAAGCAGTGAACTTGGTGCTCCTCTTCCCCTTGGTCCTGACCAGTGCTGGGCCCACCGTATGCCTCTTGGGCGAGGCGGGGGGGGCATCGTGAGCAGCAGGTTCTCTCCAGCCAGAGGCAGGAATCCTAAGTCTGGAGTGGTTGGTTGGTTGGCAGCAGCCCGAGCCCATCTCCTGGTGGGTATTCTTGTTTCATCTCCAAGGGGAATGGTGCAAGTGCCCATCTCTGGGAGCAGCGGGATCCAGGAACCATGGAATGGCCAGAGGAGATGTCCCTAGAGAATCACACAAGAGAAAACCCAGGCCCTCAGAGAACCAGCTCCATGGCGTAGGGGGAGGAACATTCCCAGGGCTAGACACTCCAGAGACTCTGGTTTGAAAGGCAGTGAGGGGGCTGAGGAGAGCGCTGGCCTTGGGGGTAAGAAGACCAGGATTCAAATCCTACCTGATGTTCCCAAGCTGTGTGACCTTGAACAAGTCCCAGCCCCCGCCCCCCATCTGTAAACCAAAGAAAGGGGTGTTGGCCTAGGGGATTCTCAGGTCTCTTCATGTTCTAAATCTGTTCCTCCAGTTTTCCTCTGGAATTGTCACTGGGCCATGATGGGGAACTAGCTCACATTCTGGGAAATGGGGGCTTTGCTTGGATTGCAGAAAAGGCTCCTTCCTCCTCTGGGGGTGGGCAGAACCCCTCTGCACAGCTGAGCTCAGGTCCTGGGCTTGCTAGGCCTTCCAAGTGGCCAGTGGGAAGGGCAGAGAGGCAGGCTGCCCTCGGCACAGTTGGGCACTGTCTCAGAGAGGCTGCAGAGAAAGCTGATTTAGGGAGAGAGTAGTAGGACCTGGGTACGGGGGCCTGCTCCACCACTGGCTAGACAGGGACCCCACCCCCAGCCTCAATTCCCTTACCTGCAACTTGCTGGGGTGGGCTGGGTGATCTCAAAAGTCATTTCTATGAACCACGGGTGAGCCTAGGCCTGTAGCCTAGGAGTGAATGACTGAGGAAACTACCCCCTTCCCCCACCCTCATCCTTTGGAGGACTCCAAGGGCCTGGGTCTCCATCCACTCTACTCTTCCTTTCTTTGGCTTCCCAAGCCAACTGACCCAGGACCCACGGAGGGCCACCAGAAATGACCTAGCAGGACACCCTGGCTCCAGCATTGCCGGTCGCTAATAATGGGCCCAGCTGCCTCCCTGGGACATTCTGGTGAATCAGGGCAGCCCCTGATAAGCCCTGCAGGAGGCCAGCATGTGAACAGACTTCAGTGGCCCCGAGGCCAATGGCAGCCACCAGTGCAATGGGGCAGCCCCAATCCTCCAAGGTGGATTTCTGTTCCCGGCCTCCTAGATTTATGGCAGGAAGGGCCAACAGAAGACAGGCTCCCTCCCTCTCTCCTATCTAGATGGAGTTCAGTGACTCAGCCAAGGTCACCCAGGCAGTTAGCATCCAAAGTGAGATTGGGCCAGAGTCGCTTGGTTTCTCTCTCTCTCCTTTCCCCTCTCCCCTTTCCCCTCCCCCTCCTAGTCCCCCATCCCTTCTGCCCCCACACCCATCTGACACGTGGCCACAGGCTCCACAGGACATTCCTTCCTTTTGGTTTCTTTCCTCAGTGCCCCTCACCAGCTGTGCAACAGGCTTGCCCTTTGGGACACATCCTGGCCTGCCTCACTTGAGCTCTGCAAAGCCCCCAAGGCAAGGCAATGTCACCAGCCTGGAGGGTGCTCAGAGCTCACCCCTCCCCTATTCCCTCTCTCGGGCCTCGGCTGGATCCAGTCAGGCAGTGTCTGCACAGGAGGGCCGGTGTTGAGAGGCATCGCCCAGCTGGCGCTGAGCATGCTGAGACATCAGATCGGAGTAGGCCTGATGAGACCTGAAATCCTGTTGTGGAAAGGGCTCCAGGGGCAGATGCTCGGGGAGGAAGGTTCAGGCTTGATGAGGGCCTCGTAGACGCTCTCTCACGAGGATTCCAGTTACCAGGCGTTCTCCCCATTGGGTGCCTACTGTGTGTCAGGCGGTGTGCTGAGCACGTTACGGTGATTTCTCATTTCTTCCTCACAACGACCCTGGGAGGCAGGTACTGTGATGATCCCCACTTTACAGATGAGAAACAGAGGTAGACAAGCTAAGGACTTGCCCAGGATCACACAGCTTATAAGTATGTACATTTGGATGGCCAGGAGCTTTGATTGGATTTTGTTTTTAGACGTTGAGGCAAAAGTGTTTCATCCCAAGACTTGATTGCCTGGAAGAGAAGGAGCTGATTTAAAAACAAAAATGGAAAAGCCACTCTTAGTCATAAGTTGGCCTGCATCCAGCAGCCGTCTCGTGTGCCTGCAGATTACAGGCTAGCTGGGAGCATGGTGAAGCTCCTGGGTGGGGCGGGCCGGCCTGGGAGAAGGGAGAGGCCCAGGCCTGGGCAGGCCGTACAGCTATGGCCAGTCTCGTCTCAGCACCGAAGGGTCCTTGCTTGGAGCAGCCCTAGTCAGGGACCGTATCCGTTCATCAGCAAGCATCCATTAAACATCCATTCTGTGTGCCGGGCCCCCAGGGAATTTATCAACCCTTCGTTTTGCAGCTGGACTGAGACCTAGAGGCTGCTACCCAAGGGCACCCCGAAGAGATTCCATTCCCCTGTCATCGACAACCGTATGCCAGGCGCTGTGGAGATGCAAAGACAGAAATGGAGAAAGGCCCCGTCCCCAGGCTTACGTTCTGGAGGGGCAGGGCAGGTGGCGATACAGACACCACTAAATAAAGACCTAGCAATCTGGGGCCGAGGGAAGGTCTCGTCTGGGTGGGGAGGGTCAGGATAGACCTCGGGAGTCTGAGAAGTGAAGGTGGGGGGAGGAGAGGCCCAGGAGGGGAGAAGATGTCCATGTGTGGAGAGCAGGGAGCAGAGGCCAGTGGATGATGGGGAGGAATGTGCAGGAAGCCAGGAGGGGTGCTGAGAGCCCCCTGACCTGTCCGGGCTCTGGAGCGTGATTGGAAACAGGGCACAGCCGTGCTTTGTCTGCTCTGGGGGCTCTGGGTTAGAGGCTCAGGGCTTCACACGGCTGCCGGTGAGGGCTCCAGCTTGGGGGGAGAGGCTCCCAATGTCAGGGCAGGCCCAGAGGCCCTGCCAGCCCAGCTCCTTTCAGGTTGTCTGTGCTTTATCACAGTGCATTGAAGCCATTAGGTTGGAACCTGGCAGCACCTCCCCATGCCGCCTTCTCCCCAGATGTACCTGTCAAAACCATCTAGAGTGGTCGGGGAAATGACGCTGACCAGCTGTCCTGCTCACTGGCTCCCCTCCCCCATCGTGCCAGTGTCCCATCCCCCCGCCCCCTTCCCCAGCTTCAGGGTCTACCTCATTTGTCCAAGCTCCTATGTGCTGTGCTCATCCTGGCACTAATGCCCAGATCTCTGGGGCCAGGTTTCCAGCTGCCAGGCAGACGCTGGCTGCCTGCTCACCCTTCAGGCTGCACACATCTAAAACCAAATTCAAACTGGTTTCCTTTGCCCTCGGCTACTCCCTATTTCTACCATGACTCTTGTGGTTATCGAGGAAGGTCACATCTGATGGTTTTTCTGTGGGGTCCTTCTGATGACAGTCAGGTGCCAAATCCTGGCAGGACCTGGCTTGGCTTCCTTCCCCATCCCCAGAGCCTGTCCTGGGGCCTTGTCTTTTCTACTCCGGGTTATTGGCGTCCCACCCAGCTAATTTCTCTCCATCGCTACCTTCTGCCGTCCACCCGACCCCCACCCCAGTGCACACATATGTGCACATTAACACATGTTCCCCCAGCACATGAACCTCTGATGCTTGGAAAAGCAAGTTCTGGTGGTGACATTCAGGGCCAGCTGCAGTCTGACCCATATCACCCTCCCAGCTTGAGCCTCCACTCCTATTCTTAGGGACACAGACTGCCCGGGAAGGGACTGGAAAGGTTAGCCAGGGCATCCGGTAACGTTTTCAGAATAGGAAAAGAGCCAAAAGGAGTGAGCGGCCTAGGCAGGGTCTGAGCCCACATCCCAATCAGCCTTTGTCCCTCCCCCCTCCCTCTCTCTCCCTCCCCCCTTCCCTTTCTCTCCTTCCCCCTCCCCCCCTCCTTCCCCCCTTGCTCTCCTTCTCCCCTCCCTTCCCCCCATCCCTCTCTCCCCTCTCTCTTTTCTCCCCCCTCCCCCACACCCACCCATCAGACTGGTTTAGCCATTGTCCCCCAGGTGGACCTTCTCCCCTGCTTCCATTCTGTCCCCCTTTACCCCCGCCCCCCCGTTTATGAAGGCTTGCCCTTTCTCTCGAACAGAAGCCTTCCCTGTCTCTCCCAATCCAGCTTACAGCCTATGCCTGAAGTCCTTCTGAACCCCTGAGTTACCAATGACCCTCTCCCCAGGTCCTCCTGCAGAGCCAGCCCCTCCACCATTGAACAGATTCTATCTCCTGGGTGGCATTTGCCCTCCCTTGGTTTCTGTCTCTCCTGCTAAACTGTTGGCTTCTGGAGTGTCTTCGCTCACCTATTCTCTATAGGGGACCCCCCGCCAAGGGTGCCCAGTGCAGCATCCCTGTGTGTGGGTCTCCGGCCTGCTTAGAGCTGGCAGGGGCCTCCAAGACCATCTGGTCCTGCTCCCTCGTCTCCTAGAGGAGGGACTTCCCAAGATCACATGGATGGTAAGTGCCAACCGGGGTCTAGGGCTCAGCACACTGGACCTGCTGCTTCTTGAGCATGCCAGAGTTTGTTTGTTTACCCCTAGGGTGAACACGGGCCAGTGCAATTCCCAGACAAAGAATGAATGGCCCTTGAGTGTGGAGGGAAGGAAAGACAGAACAATGTCAGGTTTAAGCCCAAGGTTATCCAAAGGGCCACATGGAGCAGAGGCCTCTGAGGACCAAGGGCAGTTGTACTGTGGGCCACCTGCCCCTAGAGGGAAGCAGGGCTGGGGGGGGGGGGGCGGTGTTTGAGCCTCTTGTGTGTCCAAGGTCCTATCCCTCTTGAAGACCAAGGATCTTATGAGCCAGACAAATAATATTACTGCTAAGGTCTTTAATCATGCAAATCTCATCTGAATGACCTAGTATTTAAGCAAAAGTGGGAGTGGGTGACTCCTCTCAATTCCCCCCACCCACTCAAGAAAAGCCTCCAGCTGTATTTCATACCTGGCAGGGATGGTTTAAGCCTGTCTTCATCCAGCAGGATTTCTCCAATTGGGGCTGGGGGTGGACAGAAGCATTTAGAGAAGGGTTTGGGGACCCAGGGAAGGGTCCCACCCTAGGGCCCGTGGAAGATGGTGTCACCCACTGCCCCTGAGGTCTTCTTCCCTTCTGACTATTTGCACCATCTGTGACCCTGAGCCCAGGACCAGAGGAGGGCTGAGGGCCCAGGCAGGAGCAGGACCGGGTGCCCTCAGGAAATCAAAGTCACCAGCTTCTTCATTTTTTTGAGTTCCAACACCTTTATCAGAGTTAAAAAGGAAAACTGTGAAATCTTAGTCAAACAGTAAAGTTTTAATGAGGCACTAATTTGGGAGCCACCAAGCAAGCTGGGTTTTTTCTGGCTCATAGCCAACACCCACCAGTGCCTGAGAGCCAGAAGTCAGGTGAGGGTGCGGCTCTGTGGCTGTTCTGGTGTTTCCCTTTCCACATTGGTTCTCAGCCTGGCATTCAGGCTAGCCATGAGCAGCTGAGGTGAAGGGTGGGCCTCAGTTTCCTCTTCCGTAAACTGAGAGGACCTGACTAGCTAATCCTTGAGGTACCTTCTCCCACTACACCCAAGAGCCAGAAGACTTGGATTTGAACAACAGTGAACACTTATGAAGTGCCTGCTGTGTGCCAGGCACCATGCCAACTGTCAGGGATACAGAGAAAGGCCAAGGACAGCCCCTGCCCTCAAGGAGCTCAGTCTAATAGGGGAGCCATGGATATACAGACACATGTGAATTGGATACATTCAGGATCTGTTGGAGGTGGGGTTTAGCCTAGCCACAGAGGACAGAGCTGTGCTGAGGTGGGCGGATTGGTAGTACCTGCGTGGGAAGCAACCTGAGGCAGCCATCCAGGTGATTGTGTGGCTGTGGAGCAGCATCCTTCCCCTGTGGGTCCCCACCTCTTTGGTGTGAAGACATGGGTAACTTTCTGACCCCTTCTCCTCCCAAGAGCCTTTTCTGCTCCCCTGGGTGCCCTTCTCAGAGCTATCTTTATCATTTGAGAAAAGCAGTCTTTGAGTAGCTGTGTGTCTGATGCCAGAAAACCAGATCCCACCTTTGGCCCTGCATCTGTGCCAAATTGGACCAGTCACCATGCCTCAGTTTCTTCCTTCATCTGTAAAATGAAGGTGAACTACACTGCCTCCAGCTTCCTTCACACCCCATGTCTACCTCTGTTTTATGAACCTGAGGCTCCCACAATCAGACTCGGAGGCAAGCCATTATGTCTGGTCTTTCCCAGGCCAGGGGAATTGCTCTGGGGCTCCCTCTTCCCCCAGCCCCTCCTGGTTGGCTCTGCCCAGGGCCCAGCAGATGCTGTGTCTTGCTGCCTCAACCAGCTCTGATTCACTGCCCATCTACTCAGACCCATGTTCTGCTTTGCAGGACAGTGCCCACAGCAGCCGCAGAGGCCAGGGCTGTCACCTCCCGAGGGGCAAGCGTGGCAGGCCCTCCCTTGGGGAAAGAAGAGCCTGTCTGGGGCTTGTTCTCTGGGAAGTGCAGGGTTTCCATCCTGTCTTTTGTCTCTTGGATATCCTCTCGTGGCAGCCCACACAGATGGCCTGTGGGGAAGCAGCCTGGACCTCTGCTGCTGGGACAGGCGCCTGGGCACTTTCAGACCTCTCCTGCCATAACTGCATCCTGCCTGCAAAGGCCAGCAGAGGCCTTTTCCTGCTGGTGTTTTCTTCGTGATGACCCAGAGAGCCCCAGAAGCCCCAGAGGCTTCTCTTTCCAGGCCATACCAAGCTCCTGGGCCCTCCTCCTGCCTCTAGGCAGCCCCCATGGTAAAGCACCAAACTTGGAAGCCAAATCCTGCTTTGGATACTTACTACCTTACTTACCAGCCTCAGTTTCCACATCTGCAAAGTAGAATTCATAATAACAGCACCTACCTCCCAGTGTTACAAGGATCAAATGGGGTCATAGCTGCAAGGCAGGGCATGCACAGCAGGGCACTGGCATTCAGCGAGCTTCTTCTCTGAAGGGGTAGCCAGAAAGTGCTCCACGAGCCTCCGAGCTCTATAGAAAGTTGTCGCTGTTGATCGAGGGTGAGGGGTGCAGGGAGGAGAGAGCCCTGGGCCTCGAGAAAGGAGAGGAGCCGAGGATGGAGCCACAGTGGGAGGCAGCACCAGGAAGGGGAATGTGGCCAATGCTTCTTTACAGACTCTGACTCGTGGCCCCAGAGGACGGAGAGATGAGGGGCCGGGCAGCTTCCTAGGTGAGGCATCCCCTGGGCTGAGCCTCGAAGGACAAGTGGGATCTTCACGTGCTACTAGGGACAGGGAGGCTACACAGGCCTCCCATGGAAGCTCAGTTCCTGCTCCGGGGCCATGAGGTGGGCTCACTTTCCCTCCTGTGACTTCTGAGTTTTCTTGTGGTGCCCTGGAGCTAGAGGCAAGGGGCTTGGGTGTGAGTCCTCCTGCTTTGTCCCATGTCCTCCTGTGTGAGCTCAAACAAGTTGCTGGACTGCTCTGGGCCTCAGCTTTCCCAAGCTGTAAGATGAGTCCCTCCCAGCTACAGGCTGACTGCGCAGAAGAGAGCTCCTGGGCCTTGGCGAGTGCAGTGGGAAGATTCACTCCTGGTTTTCCAGTTTCCGTTTTAAAAGTGTTCATTTGTCATTTACAAGGAGTTGTAGAAGGCAGCCCTCGAGGCTAGGTCAGTCTGCCCCAGGGGCCTAGAACGTGTTCTCTGAGCTGACAGGCCCAGCGTCCCCTCCCAGGGCTTCTCAGTAGCACGAGCTGATCAGTTGCCTCTTGGGCTGAGTGAGGGACCCTGAAACATTCCCCAGGGTAGAGACCAACCCATCATCTGTGACCAGGAGAGGCCCCATGGGTGATGCTCCCTCAAGATGGCAACTTTCCTTTCCATGGCTGTCCTTGGACTTGGGCTTGTGTGGAAGAATAATTGTTGGCTGATTGACTGAGACAGTTTCTAGAGGCCCTGAAAAAAATAGGGCCGTTCCATTCAGAAAATGAGGTCAAATAATGTCACAGAGACGGATCCCTTTGTGAGGCAGAAAACACTGTTACAACTGCAGACTCCTTTTGTTACTGACACGTACCAAGAGCCTCTCTGCCAGCTGGGGGAAAGGGGCCTGCAGACTCCTCACAGACTTTGCATTCTACAGGAGAAAACATCTGTCAGTCAATCAACAAGCGTTTAGTAAGTTGTCCTATGTGCCAGGCCCTGTGCTAAGTGCTGGGGTTACGAAGCCCCCATAGGTTCAGGTAAAGGACTTTGGCCTCTGTCCTGCAGTGGCGAGCCAGCAAAGGTTATTCAGTGAGGGATCAAGACAGTGCTGGAAGAATGGATTGGTGAGGGGGAAGCTGGGGCTGGGAGGCTGGCACCGGATAGGTAAGAAAGTGGGGCTGGAGATTGAGAGGCCATTGTGGTGCAGCAGGGGAGTGGGGGAAGGGGAGAAGGGGATATCAAAGCATCTAGGATTGAAGGTGGGCGGCCCCCCCAAGGAGCCTATAAACCTGACCCCACTTGGTGGGTTGCTGGCTAGGACCCCAGCCTCGTCTGACCGTGGGCCTCTCTCACATGCCGATGTTTGCCCAGATCAGCCAGAATATTGGAATTCAGAGGATCTGTGTGAGAGATGATGTTGGCTTAGCATCGGCTACAACGTAGGATGATTTTGAGGCCCATCTCTACCAAGCACTAGCTTCCATTGTAACTTGGACCAAGCCTCTTCCTATTTCCATATCTGTTAAATGAGATCTCACTTAGCCCTTGAATTCTGTAATTTTATTAGGTGCTCAGAAGAGATTTGGAGAGGGTAGGATGTGAGAGATTTATTAAGGCTTGTGAGGAGGGAGTCAAGACAGACTTCCTGGAGGAGGCCTTGCCTAAACCAGGTCTTGAAAGAAGACCTCTCCTTTGTCCTCTTCAGAGAATCACTCTGATCTTTGTTCAGATCCCTCCAGTAGATTATAAGCACCTTTTCTCCCTGGCTCTTAGCGTAGGGCCTTGACACATAGTAGGTATTTTAGCACTTTTTTTAAGTTGATGTGCTGTTGACATGCGGAATATGCTGGCTGTCGAAGGCCTATCTTCAGATAGACCCAGCCTCTAGAGCTTAACATTTACATGATAAGGGGAAAGCCACATCCCCAGGTAATCTGGCTAGAATGGGGAAAGAGCAAGGAAGGCAGGCATCACCTTGCCAGTCAGCTTGGCCACGGGCCAGTTTGGAGAATGGACAAAAAGGACGTGTTAAAGACCAGTACAGGGTCACCCTCAAGCTTGAGAGTTTGGGAGAAGGACCTATCGGGTGTTAACTGAGAGAGAGATTAAGGAGAGAAATGATAAACTCCAGTTTGGACAAGCTGAGGGTGAGATACTTGGGCAGCTGGCAGACTGGAAATAGAGCAGAGTTGTGAGGAGGTCTGCAGTGGCTGTGTGTGTTGGGGAGTCACCTGCATAGACCGTGTGGCCACTGAATCTTTGGGACAGGAAGAGCCGTCCAAGGGAGAGTGGATGGGGGCGCTGACCCTCTGCATGTTTAAGGGGTAAGAGAAGAAGCACGTGCCAGGAAAGGTCTAGTTGGAAAGAATACAAGACTCGGGATCAAGTCTTCAATGAAGAGGCTATGAAAAATAATCAAGGCTATGAATGATGGAGCCAAAATGAGGCTTGTGGCTCTGTGGAGAGAGGGAAAGGGATGGGAGAGACAGAGACAAAGAGAGATAGAGACAGACAGAGACAAAGAGAGAATTAAGAAGCTGTGGCAGCTGGTTGAATGGGGTGAGGGGAGACAGGAGCTAGCTGAGAGTGACAGAGTAGAATTGCCGACAGAAACAGGGAAGCGGGTGGAAGCTAGCCTGACCGGGTATTTGTTGGGGATCCAGCGCATGTCAAAATCAGATGAATGTGAAGGTGCATTAGCTGAAGTGCTTTGCAGACCTTAAATGGCTCTATAACTGTTGGCTGACAGTTATTATTTTAGACAGTGTTGTCTTTATGCATCAAATCAGGGCAGATTTGTCATCCTGGGCAAGGTAATGCACCGCCTACAGGCCAGGGTGGGCTGCATAGACCACCCTGAAACTGAAGCCAGGATGGCCCTTATTGACTGCTCTGGCCACCAGTGCCAGGGGGAGGGGGTTGGGTTCTGGCAACTCAGGGGGCCCAAAAGGTTAGATCCCAATGTTTGCTTTTTAAAATATATTGTGAATGCCTTGTGTTTTTTCTTAGCATTGTCATTTGAACAAGTTGCCTTTAATGAGCTCTTAATGTATGCAAAGCACATATTCAGCTGCAACCCTCCCACCACGTGCCCATTGAATATTTTTTTGTAACAAGAGTTAAGCCGCGTGCCCCCACCCTCCCATATGACTAACTCCACTCTTGTCTCCCACCTCTTGACCGAGGGGAGGGAGTCGCGGTTCCTCATCTGTTCTTTGAAACCCAGATTCTTCCTCAGTATCAATCAGTGTCTGCAGCCAACTCCAGTGTCTTGTGTTCTGTGCTTAACCGTTCAGTCCTCAGGCTTGTCTGTGAGCCTGGGGAGCAGCTTAGAGTGGCCTTTCAGGCGAGCTCCCTCCCGACCCCCCACCCCAGCCCATAGCGGCTTGGGTGCCCTTGTGTCCAGAGCCCCTCAGAAGCAGGGGCTGGGGAGGACCCAGGCTCTCAGTAACCCATTTCTGCTGCTGCTTCCCTGACAGATGAACCAGAACGTGGAGATCCAGAGGGCGCGTTTACGAGATGACATTAAAGAGTACAAGTTCCGAGAAGCCCGCCTGCTGCAGGACTACACGGAGCTGGAGGAAGAGAACATCTGCCTCCAGAAGCAAGTGTCCGTCCTGAAGCAAAACCAAGTAAGTAGCGGAAGGCTCAGAGGTCAGACAGGCCTTCCTCCTACCTCCAGCATCAGGCCAGGGAACTGCTTTCTTCCCTATCTCCATCCATGCTACTCAGTCTAGCCCTGGGTGACAGTCAGGAGCCAGGCTAGAATATGGGGCTGAATCTTAATTAGAAGAAATGGGAGAGACAAAAGTAAAATCCTGTATGTGTGTTCAAAAAATCAGCTTCACCAGGATAAGCCTGGGAAGGCGTGGCCAGACAACAGATATGTGAAGAAAAAAAAGATCTGGGGATTTTAGTGGACCATAAGCTTCAGAGAGGCATAGTATTCAGGTAGGAGGTGATTGCCTTAGTTCATGCTGCCCTGGTCAGACCACATCCAGGTAAGTTCAGTTATACCACCCCTCACCTCCCCTATTTTAGGGAGAATTTAGACAAGCTGGAATATATCCAGAGAAGGTATCGGGATGGGGAAGACACCAGAAACCTTGTCCCAAGAGGAATACTGCAAGCAATTAGGGATACCGAACCTGAACAAGATAATCTCTTAAGGGAGACATGGTAAAACGTCCAAGTATTTCACAGAGTCAAAGAATTTCAGATTTGGAAGAAACTTCAGCAAGTCCAGGGGTGGAGAACCTGCAGCCTCAAGGCCACATGTGACTCCCTTTAGGTCCTCAAGTGCAGCCCTTTGACTGAATCCAAACAGATTGGTTCTGTGACATTTAGGTTCAGTCAAAGGGCTGCACTTGAGGACCTAGAGGGCCACATGTGGCCTCGAGGCCACAGGTTCCCCACCCCTGGCCTAGTATGTAAAGTCCATAGGTAAAATGAATCCCTTCCATAACGTCCTAAGTGGTTGTCCAGGTTCTGTTTAAAGGCCTCCACCCCACCTTTAGGGTGATGCTCCCATCTGGAGGGCTTTTATATTCTGCCTGGGCCCAGAGAACAGAACCAGGAGCAAGGGGCAGAAACTGCAGAGGAGATGTGAGCTGGATGTCAGGAGGAAAAATAAATAATGGCCTACCAGGGATTAAAATAACCCTCGGTGGAGATTTAAGAGAAGGCTAGAGACAACGTGTAAGCGAGGATGCACAGATGGTGTACGGGAGGCCTCTGAGGCCCAACCATCCCTGGGACTCTGCCATTCAGAGTCACTGCCTGATGGTCGGCAGCGAGGTCCAGCTGAGCAGGCCACCCTGTGTAGTGTTGGGGGGATGATGACACGTTTGCAGAGCGCCCCCGGCCTAGGAAGAAATGGCTGGAGGGGTCGTTCCCCAGCCTGTGAGGATGGGCTCCCTCCTTCCTCGTTCCTTACCCGCTGACCCAAGCCTTCTATGAGAACTTTCTCCCCCATTCATACACCTGGTTCTGAACCTCTGGCTGTCTCTGGTTGGAGCCCAGTGAGCTGCAGAGACAGAAACAGAAAAGCGCCTGCCCTTGGGAAGCTCCCATTATACTGAGGGGGATGCACATATGCATAAAACTCAGTCCAGAATCTACTCACAGGGATTCCCAGGAGAGCCAGGAGCAAAGCCAGGCTCGTGCCCACTAGGGCCCCAGAGGGTTGCTCCTGCCCCTGCCACATCAGGACTCTCATCTGCTCACAGAATAGCCACACTGGCCCTTACCTTGCTCCATCAGCTCCAAAGGGCCTGGCTGATGAGGCATTGGGTGCCAGGATTCCCTTGAGAAGAGGAGGGGGCCCCAGAGGCCCGGGGAGGAATCTGGCCCCACTGTGTCTGACTGCTGCATTTTTTGCATATTCTCCTTCCCAGGTGGAGTTCGAAGGCCTCAAACACGAAATCAAAAGGCTGGAAGAGGAAACAGAGTATCTCAACAGCCAGCTGGAGGATGCCATCCGCCTCAAGGAGATCTCTGAGCGCCAGCTGGAGGAGTCCCTGGAGACCCTGAAGACGGAGCGCGAGCAGAAGAACAACCTTCGCAAAGAGCTGTCCCACTACATGAATATCAACGACTCTATGTACACCAGCCACCTGAACTTCTCCCTGGATGGCCTCAAGTTCAGCGACGAGACGGCCGAGCCCAACAACGATGATGTCATGGTGAACGGCTTCGAGCACGCTGGGCTGCACAAGATGGCCGCCTGTGACAGCAACAAGACGTCCACGCCTAAGAAGGAGGAGGGCTTCCCGCCGGCCCCCAGCCTGGTGTCTGACCTGCTGAGCGAGCTCAACATCTCGGAAATCCAGAAACTGAAGCAGCAGCTGATGCAGGTGAGAGGGCGCCGCCCGCTTATCCCCGCGTTTCTGGTTCCATGTTCCAGTGCTGTGGCCAGACGGCAAGGAGATCTAAGCCCTGGACAGCCTCACTAGTCCCACGGTCTTCTTCATTTATTGTTTGATTGGTAGAGGGCTTTTCCTTAACATCACCATCACTTTATCTTTTTTAAAAAAAAAAAATTATTTTTAGCATATTCTTTTTAAATTTTGAGTTCCAGGTTCTCTCCCTCCCCTACTCACTGAGAAGGCAAGCAGTATGGTATCAATTATACATGTGAAATAAAATCACCGTCACTTTCGAATGACTCCCTGCCCTCCCCAATCTCCCTACCAGCATCACCACCAATGAAACCCTCATTTGTAACAGAGAAGTCCCGAGAACAGCAAATCCGATAACGTATGCCTCGTTCCACCCCCGTAGCCCACCACCTCTCAGGGGCAGGATACTTTGCTCTCAGTGTCCTGAAGTCACCATTATTCATAGTAGTGCCTGGAATATCACCTCTGTGGGGGCCTGGGGAGCCCAGGGTCTCTGCCGTGGGAGTGATGAGTTAAGCCCCTTGCTGAATTTTCTTAGGCCTCACTTTTCCAGCTTATAAAATAGAAGTTATGATAGACCCTGTGAGTATTCGGCATCATGACATTTCTATATATCGAATCCTTTCTGTGGCTAGTACTAGATAATATAAGATGAGGAGGAACAGAAGGACATCACTCTATTAGAATTGGCAAAGATTAAGCACCTACTGTGTGCCAGGTACTGGCTTAGGTCCTGAGAATACAACGTAAAAAAGACAAGAATGAGAATTGTTCCTGTCTTCAAGATGCTTACATTCTCCTTAGGAGAAATGACATTCGCACCAGTAAGGAAGTAAAAAACGTGAAATACATAGTGTGTGACTTCCAGAGTGCTTGGGGAGGGGTCCTGAGAGCTCATAGGATCAGAAGGGTCTTGTGGAGGAAGGGACACTTGGGCTGTCTTTAGTGGTCTGTGGTTCCCTGATGGGGAGGGGAAGCGAATGTCGCTTTGACCCAGACCTCCCAGAAAGATATTCCTCAAAGGCAATGCACTCTACACTTAGCCACTCTAGGTCTGCTTAGCTTCAGGTCTCCCTGTGGATAGGATGGGGGAACTCACCAAAGGGCCCATCCTGGATGACCGGATCCTCCCTAATGAGTGGCCTTAGAGAGAAGTGTCTGGGGACACTAAAAGGCTAAGTGGGGGGAAAGGCCACTGTGACCTCCTCAGGGTCACAAGCAGGACTGAACCAAGGGCCTCCTGACTGCCGAGGCCCATCTACACCTCATCAGACTGCCTGTCCTGATCTCCTCAATCCTCTGGTCTCATGAGGAGGCAGAGAACGATATTGTGGGCGTTTCTATTCATGTTTCTGAAAGTACTTTGAATATCTGCTGAACATCATTTTTGGTGGCTCCAGGGAAGGCTCATGGGCATTATCTTTCTTTGCTTCTGGCCTAATATTTGACTGTCCATTGTGTTGCTTCAGAGGGAAAAATGGTTGTCCAGCACCCATTAACTGACTGTGTGTCTTCTGCCTTTGAGATGAGACGAATGGCCGACAGAATCATAGTCTCATTTTATGCTTTTTCAGATGGAGCGGGAAAAGATGACCCTGCTGTCGACACTGCAGGAGTCCCAGAAACAGCTCGAGTCCACGCGGGGAGCCCTGTCCGAGCAGCACGAGAAGGTCAGTCGTCTCACTGAGAACCTGACGGCCATGAAGAAGCTCCAGGTCAGCAAGGAGCGCCAGTCAGCGCTGGACAACGAGAAGGAGCGCGACAGCCACGAGGACGGCGACTACTACGAAGTAGACATCAACGGCCCCGAGATCCTGGAGTGCAAGTACAAGGTGGCCATGGCAGAGATGGGCGAGCTGAGGGAAGAGCTGAAGACCCTGAAGGGCCGCTATGAGGAGTGCGCGTCCAGGTATGAAGAGGAGAAGGGCCGCTACGAGACCGAGGGTCAGGCCCTGACAGAGAAGATCGCGCTGCTGGAGAAGTCCAGCCGGCTGGACCGAGAGCACATGGCCAGGCTGGAGAAGGAGCTGAAGAAGGTGAGCGATGTGGCTGGGGAGACGCAGGGCAGTCTGAGTGTGGCCCAGGACGAGCTGGTGACCTTCAGTGAGGAGCTGGCCAACCTTTACCATCACGTCTGCATGTGTAACAATGAGACCCCCAACAGGGTGATGCTGGATTACTACAAGGAGGGGAAGGGCGGCGGGCGCATCAGCCCCGAAGGCAAAGGGAGGCGCTCGCCCATCCTGCTCTCCAAGGGGCTCTTGGCCATCGACCTGGGCAAGGCAGAGAACGGAAGCGGGGACAGCTCACCCTCCCCCAGCTCCTCCCTGCCGTCCCCTGTGTCAGACCCCCGCAAGGAGCCCATGAACATTTACAACCTAATCGCCATCATCCGGGACCAGATCAAACATCTGCAGGCAGCTGTGGACCGCACCATGGAGCTCTCTCGCCAGCGTGTGGCTACGCAGGAGCTGGGGCCAGTCGTGGACAAGGACAAGGAGGCCCTGATGGAGGAGATCCTGAAGCTGAAGTCTCTGCTGAGCACGAAGCGAGAGCAGATTGCCACTCTGAGGACCGTGCTGAAAGCCAACAAGCAGGTAAGACCCAGGGCTGGGCGAGGGGTGCCTGCTGGAACAGGGGGCCTTTTCCCTGCTAGGCCAGGCACTCCCCGTGCCTCAGCAGGCTGACTAGGACCAGAACTGGTCTCTGGAACCAGCTGCCTTTGGAAAGGGGTCTGTGGGTGTCGTTGGCACCCAGGCCCACACAGAGTAGTCTAGAGAAAGGCTTATCTCCTCCCTTGCTGAGGGCACTTGGGCCCTTTCCCCTCAAAGCACAAACATGGTGAGTCTTTGCTGCTTCGGAAAGGAAATGCTGTGTCGTGGCGTGGTAAAGGAGTCGTGTATCTACGCAGAGTTTGGAGAGGGAAAGTCAAACTCTGACAAGATTGACCTCTGGAAAAACGATAGAGCCAAAGGAGTTTGCCTCAGTTTCCCCTTCTTCATTTGGCCTCCTCTCCACCACCCCCAGATGCTCAGTGCCCAATGCCATTGTCACCATGACACGTGAGCCAGGCCTTCTGTCTGCCATCCCCCTACCATCTAAAACATCTCCACTGTGGGGTTCCTGGGGGATCGGGCCATCTTTTGGGTCCCTTTGAAAGCACCTCTCCAATATAACAGAAGATTACAAGAGAGCGGAGCCTTAGCGCCTTAGCCTGAAGGAGGCACCAGGCGTCTTCCTAGGTTTCCTGGAATTCTTCTCCTTCCTTTCTCACAGCTCAGGAGCGTCCCTTGGCATCTACGTGCAGCCTTTTGTTTAGCAATCTCCAGCTGATGTGACGACTGTCTCTCTAGTTCTTTGTTGCTCTTCATTAACCAACGCTCATTTGTTAAGGGCCTACTATGTGCTGGGCACAAGTTTACTTTTAAATACACACATTGATTCACTTTGTGCCTTTGACGCTGGCATCTGCAGTCAGTGTGAAGAATGCTTTGTCTTCCCCGGGTGTTTGAGAGTGATGGTTTATGAGTCGAGGGGGAAATGGATAACTCTCCTTCAATTAAATTGGGCAAACATTAAGTAACTAGGAAGTGCAGAGCAATGTACTTTGTTCTGGGGCTAGAAAGAGAAGAAGAACGTGGTGTCCTGCTCCTGGCCTTCCAGGAGTCCCCATTCTGTTGGTTAGAGGAGGAAGAAACAAGATGGTGATCCATAAGGACCTGTTTTCCAAGACCTGGATAGTGGAGACTGAAGGCCAGTATAGACAGATGCAGTCTGGTAGTTGTTAATGTAGTGATTTGGCACAGTGGAACTCGAAACTCCTCAGTGAAAGATGTCAGGCAGGATTCTGCCTTCTTGATATAGTGATTCTGGGTCTGAGAAGGTTAAGCCAAGAGGGCGCCCAGGCTCTCTTGTATGGTAGAGAGCTATGGATGGTGGGGTGGATGCCTGAACGTGGTGTACCGAGACCCAGAGGAATCACGGCGGGGAATCCAGGCCAATGGGATGGGATATTAGCGAAGAAGCTTGGGCACAACCTGCTGGGGGTCCCCTTTGTCCTTTTCTGGCCGAACTTGTTACAGCCTTCCTCTAATAAATAAACTATATCCAAGTAAGTAAAGTGTAGGCAAGGTGAGCATGGGCCAAGAGAGCACTTAAGGGGGCTCCCCAGGCAGAGGGCCCACGGTCGAATGTGCCTCTGATGCTCCTGGGGGACTTTGAGCAAGGCCCTCAAAGGGCCTCAGTAAAGAGGTTGGACCAGGCGGCCCTGTGATGCTACAATCTCTTGGGGCCACAGTCGGCTCCTATGAAATGAGAGGGTTGGATTAGACAATGGCCTCTGGGGCCCCCCATCTCTGATCCTGTGACCCCAAGGGCAGCAGAGCATTGAGCCCGACCAACTGGGCAGCTCCATGCCCAACAAAGTTGCCTGCCTGCTTGGTCTCCTAAGCTTGGGTTGAAACAAGACTTGAAGTTCTAGAGAAAGAGAGACAGAGACAGAGACAGAGATATATGCCAGACTGGCTGGTCCTGGCCACTTTGGCAGGGCAGCTGCTGCCATAGAAGCTGAGGTCTTCAGGAGGGCCTCACCAAGGCAGACTCAACACACACACATGCACACACACCACACACACACACACACACACACTCTTCTTCCCAGCAGATTTCCTGGCATTAAAGTCCTTTCTCCGACCTGTCTTAGCATTTCCAGAGAAGCGAGCTTCCCCCTCAGAGTTCTGCCCTCCCTGGAGGCCGTCGAGCAGAGGCTCAAGTGATCCCACATCAGGCAGGTTGTAGGGAGGGCTCTTCTGGGGGGCAAGTGGGGTTGACCCTAGCTGGGTCCCTTCTGGCTCTGAGGTGCTGTGAGTCTGGGCCCTTGAGGTTGGGGAGGACAAGGCTCCTGCTGGTTCGCGGGGGTTCTGCCCGGCGGGAAGGTGCAGACAAGGCTCCTTGCCTTCCTGAGGCCCCGACCCGAGTCACTCACACATATCCCTCCTCTGCTTGGCCATCCCCAGACAGCTGAAGTCGCCCTGGCCAACCTCAAGAGCAAATACGAGAACGAGAAGGCCATGGTGACAGAGACCATGATGAAGCTCCGCAACGAGCTGAAAGCCCTCAAGGAGGACGCCGCGACCTTCTCCTCGCTGCGGGCCATGTTTGCCACCAGGTAACCCCCTCCCCCTTCACTGCCAGACCTGGGTGGTCCTGGGGATGAGGCCCAGGGCCTCGCAGGGCCTTGAGCGCACGGCTCCTCTGGGCTTTGAGACATTGGGTGCAGCGGGCGGACGCCGGCAGCTGGGTTCCAGTCCTGCTCCTTTCTGAGCCTCGGTGTCTCCTTATCTGTAAGATTGGGACGGTGGCCCTCGCACCATTGATATTCCCAGGTAGTTCTGAGGAAATTGCTCTCTGAATGCTGAGGCCTAGAGAGGGGTCGCTGTTCTTGTTTATCCACAAAGAAAAGCCTGAATAAGCACAGCAGCCTTGTCTGTGCAGCGCGTGAGGGCTTCCAGAGCATTATATACATATTAATTTGGCTGTGAAGTGGATCTTGTTATTATCCATTTTACAGAAGGGGAAACCAAGGCAAGCATTTGAAGTCTAACTCCACAGCCTCTGTGCTACTCAGATGGAGGGGGCACCGGGTGTGTGTGGGTGTGGGTGTGTGTGTGTGTGTGTGTGTGAGAAAACGTGTGAACATGTGAACTTTAGAGCACAATCTCACCATCAGCTAGGCAGTTCTTGTGGTGGGTTGGGAAGGCCTCCACACAGATCGATTGGGAGTGTGTTTTCCCAGAGCATTTGGTCAGGAAACAGATCATGGGCTATGTCTAGTCCTTGCCAGGGAAGAAATTGGCCTTTCCTTGCCTGGCTTTTTTTTTCAAGGGGAGCCTGGTCCTCAGGCTCACTTCCACTCTCCTATCTCTACAAGCAGTAGAACAAGAAGCCATCTGACCATTTTTCTGAAGACAGAGGTTAGATTCTGGCCTGATCTTCTGGGGTGAAATGATGTCACTTCCATGGGGAACCCCTGAGGAGGCACCTTGGGGAATGGACTGCCCTGTCCACCCCAAAGAGCTTGCCTTTTCTCTGCCAAGTAAATCTTTACCTCACCAAGTGGCTGAGACAGGTGATAACACCCCAGAGGTTGGGGACCACACCTGGCATCCAGCCTATCCGCTTTTCCCTAGAGGAATGGGCCTCCCAAGCTGTAGGAAGGAAGGGCTAAGAGAGGAGAATTTCGAGCATGGTGCTCTTGAGGGCTGCCCCCCAAAGGGGCTCCCTGAGCTGCCTCCAGCGGGACTGGAGGAAGGAGGGAAGCTGGGGCCTCAGCACCCAGTATGAATTGTCCTCATCTTCCTCCTCTTGATAACTTGGGAGCCTTGGGCCTTACCTAAGACTAGTCAGGGTGTCCCAGGAGACTAGGCAATGCAGATGGGAGGCTTACACCAGAGACGGGAGAAAGCTAGGTGGGAGGCAGGCAAGAGAAAGGGCCAGGAGAAACATTCTCACCGTTTGGTGCCAAGGTAAGGGTATTTAGGGATTTCTTTCTTAATCTCGTTCTCACATTCCAGTTGTTGAGGCAGGTCCAAGGGGAAAGCTTTCCTGCTTGGAGCATCAGGTGATCCCCTCATCTGTAACCCAAGCAAGGGGAAGAGGAGGGGAGGAGAAGGGAGGCAGAGCTCAGAACCAGAGGAGGCCTGTCTTCCTTGTGATCTGCCACAAGGGAAAAGCCCGACCTGGGATTTTACCAGGTGGCGAAGCCCTTTAATTAGGTTTGGAATGCACTGGAAATCTGTAGTGAGTACAGCTGCTGCTGCCTCGATATGGGTCATCAGATGTAGGTCGAGCCGGGCTGGGATTTCCCCCTGCCGGGATGTTTCTCTTACGCCTCGTGTTGTGTCTGATGCTGTCAATGGGGCCGAAATGGGAAATTCTTAGGTGAGCTCTTCCTAGGCTACAAAAGGATTTTCTGTAGAAGCTGTAGAGAAGACGCCAATGGTCTTGAGTGGAGGCTCCCAGGAGACTCTCTGAGATTTCTTCTGCCATCCATCACCAGTCTCTGGCCTGACGGCCCTGTCCAGCTCAGAGTTCGGGCCCATTCCTTGGCCCTCCATTGTAAGCAGAAGCTTTTTGGAGTCATGCTCACGAATACCTGGGAATTTTTTAGAACATTTAGAATATTTATCTTTTAAAAGAACATTCATGGTATTTATTTACATCACCGAATCCTAGCTCTAAGTTGGCAGGGACCTTAGGGGTAATGGAGTCCAACTTTGTCAACCAAGGAGGCAGAATTTGAAACCGGGTCATCTGACTCTAGATAACTTGCCAGCGATCACACAACTAGGAAATAAAACTAGGGTCCACAGACTTGTGGTCTCATGGAGTTCTGCACCTAGAAGGACCTTTAGAGGCCATTCATTTTATAAATGAAATATCATGGCCAACAGCAGCACCTGCTCTGATTTGGGTTCAGTGTTTTCTTGACACCCTTCTAGGACTAGGAAGTCAGTCTAATTCGGGACCAAAGACACATAAGTGATTGTATTGCAAATAGCAATTTAATATAATAGCTTGAGAAGTATCACAAAATGGTATCTACCTGGTTAATTGTTCCCTGAGTTGTCCACCCTTGACATAGACACACATATATGGATGCAATGGATATATGGAAGGCATTTTAATTACCGTTTTCTGCTGGACTTCTCCCATCTAAACAGACACATGGATCAATTAAAGTTGCTTCCAGATTGGGACTAGCAGCCTCCTTGTGGCCAAACTCTGTCCCAGAAATATAGCTTTTGTGAAGGATTATAAGAAGAGGCCATCCCCTCTTACCTCGGAGGACAAGTACACATTCCCTGGAAACCCCTAGGGACGGTACTCTTTGGGCCAGACCCATAGGAGGGAGCATTGGACTTGGAGTCAGGAGGCCTCAGAAACTTTCAGCCTTCCTGAGACTCTCTGCTCGTCTGTCAAATGGGGATCATTGATTATGTACTTGCACTGCCCGCCTCTCTTACAGGACAGTTGTGGCAAATGGAAAGCATGATGGGTTTTCTAAGAAGCGGCGTTGTGAACTGGGTCTTCTCGAGATTGACTTACTCCTTTGACTTTGAGCATGTCATGCGGTGGACAGAGCACTGGCCTTGGCATCAGGCAGACCTGGCTTCCAATCCTGCCTCATGCATTTGCTGCCTACCCTCGAGGTCTCAGACTAGAGACCTGAGGCCTCCGAGCCTCAGATGTCTCCATCGCCCCTCCCTAGATGTGTAATGCTCCAGTCCCAGGCGACTTCTCAATCTGTAGCCCTCTAAGCCCTCAGAAACTCTAGGTTTATATCAAAGAGTAGAAACTCATGGAGCCTGGACTTTTGTTGACTGCTGGGCTCTGTCTCCCCCTGGTGATCATCATGGGGATCTTCCTGTTTTAAACCCCGTGAGTGGGGACTAGAGCTGTCCTGAATGGAATGGGCAGCCAAGTTCCCCTCCCCAATAATAGTAGCCAGCATTTACATAACACTAAGGTTTGAAAATGCTTTGTCTCATTCTCTCCTCTCCCTGACCCTGAGACGAAGCTGCTGTTATTCCCATTTTACAGATGGGGAAACTGAGGCAGGTTTAAGTTAAAAGTTAGTGGCTTGCCTAGGTTCGCATAGTTAAGTGGCTGGGGCTGGATTCAAACTCAAGTCTTCCTGGTTGCCAGTCCAGTGCTCCATCTGCTGTACCACCTAGCTGGCTCCAAGCAGAAACTGAATAATCCTCTGTCTGGGACTTCCTTTCGTATCTGGGCAGCATTAGAGGCTAACTCCAGAGTCTTGGGGCTGGAGAGGCCTGCCATGACAGGTGTCCATACACAGTGCTAGTGACCAGTGCTGGTAAGGGATTGGGGGTCAGAGGGCAGCCATCTCACGCTCACTTCTTCATTAGCTGTAGAGGAGGGACGTGGGAGGCCCGGGCGCTCCACTCAGCGTTACCTCATGAGCTGATCCTCGGACCCCCCCACCTCTGGCTTCTTGCCTGCTGGACTCCCAGGGAGTTCTTCCAGTGGGTGGCGGTGGCCCGTTTTTAAGGCTCCTCTGGTCCCTTGTCGTTGCAGATGCGATGAGTACGTCACCCAGCTGGACGAGATGCAGCGTCAGCTTGCGGCTGCGGAGGACGAGAAGAAAACCCTGAACTCCCTGCTCCGCATGGCCATCCAGCAGAAGCTGGCCCTGACACAACGGCTGGAGCACCTGGAGCTCGACCACGAGCAGGCGAAGAGGGGGCGCACCAAATCAGCCTCCAAAGGCAAGAGCAACACCCCGAGTGTAAGTCACCTGCGGTCCTGTGCAGACAGGCCCGAGGGGGCCATGCTTGGCAACCAGGTGTTCTGCAGCGAGAAGTATAAGATTTACTGTGACTAGGGGGGTTCCTGGGAAGCCGCATGGGATGGTGTGCGCATCTAACCGTCCGCTGTCTTTGTTTTCTGCTTAACGCCCCACTAACGTTTCAGTGATGGAGGCTATTGCTAGTTTGTCCTTACCGACTGCCTCATACACATCGCATTACGCTGGTCTTGACAGTGAGCAATTCATGCGTAAGGGGGATGTCACTAGTCGCACAGTTATTGTAGTGGGGACTGGACCCTTTCCACCATGAACATGGATGGGGGGGGGGATCCTTTTTTTTTTTCTTTTCTATTAAAGGGAGCGTGTCCTCGAATCTGTATACGTTGGGTGGCACCGACTGTAGTGTGTAGAGCACAAACATGACCTCCCTCCCTTCCTGGGCTGTATTAAGCACACATCAAATTTCCCAGCCTCCTTTTCAGATGAACAGGCAGGCTGGAGATGATGAGGTGGTCCCAGAAATCGTTGCAGGACAGCGTGGAGAATCAGGCATTTGTCACAAAAGATTCATGACTCACCCATTAGTAGAAGTTGGGCCACTGGCAATAAAAGTCATTGTGGGGAAAGATGATTGAGAGAGCTTCCAGGAGGTGGGTGGGAGGTACATTGGTTCTCCCAAACTTGCACAGTTCATGTTATATATACATATATATTATAAAAGTTATGCAATTTAACCCCCCCTCGGGAATATGACATAAGATAGTAGGGTGTGTATTGATGTAGTCTGTCACCTGGCAGAGTGGCTCCTGGGCCAACCTTAGGTAGTCTTTTGCAGCATGTGGTGTTTAGGAAAGAAATGCTGTGTCCACAGGCCATCCACGCATGAACTTAGTTAGATCAGTGTGGGTAGGAATGTGTGCGAGATCTAGCCTGTTCCCTGTGTGACTGCCCTGGCTCAGCTTTACCCAAGTACACACAGGGAGCAGATTTTCTAAGCTGAGGAAGAAAGAATTCTTTAACATACACACACACACACACACACACACACACACACACACACACACACACACAGAGGCATTTATTATGCAAGCAGAGCGAGCTGTAGGTACAGGAAATTAAACCAGTTCATCTTGCTAACGCCGACTCCTTACCAAGGCTGTCAGCCCACTGGAGAGCTCTGGAGATTCGGAGACTTTCCTGGAGACTTTTAGACACTTGAATCCAATTTCCCAAGAACCAAAATCAGACAAAAGGCCCTCTAAGCTTGGTGCCTGGAGGGCTATGGAAGACCAGAAGCTGCTGCTTTTGTGCGGCCTAGGGGATTGGGGAGGTAGAGGAGGCACATGGTTTGGTTTTTCTTTTAAAACAAAGTGCCTGATGCCCCTCCCTTCCTTTTCTATGGGGAGCCCTGTTCTTTCTTTACATCTAGAACATGCTAAAGAATGGAAATCACCAATGTGGTTTCCAGGGTTGATATTAGGACAAGCAGATTGAAGAAGTGGGGGGTTTTGTCCAGGGTTTTTTTTTTTTTCCAGTAAATTCTTCTTGGAAAATAGCTGAGATAAGAAAAAAAGATTGAGAAAGCTCGGTATATGCTCTGTCTCCTATAATAAGCATTCGTTTTCATGAATTAGGACTTTGATTTTGCTAATGAGCAGCTTATGTTATTTTAGAAGCAAATGCACTAAGTCTGCTGCTGCTCCAGTCCCCCCTCCCCCACACGCCCCAACCGGAGCCCCAGTTGGCCCTTATGTTTTTCCTCCTTGCAGACTAGATCCTCCAGCGAACACTGGCTCCTTTTTCCATGTACTGGTGCCAGTGTTTCCCTCGGAGGCAGGAAGCTGCTCCCACATGCACCCAGGCCTAGAGGGCCACTAAGGAACAGCCTAGAGGTACAAGGATAGATTTCAGGAGATGAGACCTGCTGCCCAGGAAGGCTTTCCGAGTCCTTGAAATTTTTCTAAAAAGGGATCAGTGTTATCAGGGGACCCGAGATGATGTGACTGTTTCTATGCCCCGTCATTGGTTTAAAAAACACCTTTCAGGTTGTCTTCAGCCTCCATCATTTCTCAAAGTCGTCGCCAAATGTTTGTGTTTGGGTCCCAAACTGAGGTAGTAATGTAACACAGTTGTGAAACAATGAATCCATCCTGCCAGTGTGGCTGCACGTGTAGACAATGCTCTATGAAAGACTGTGGGGCTTGTACATTCTTTGCTCTTTTCTCCTGGGCTTGGTCTGTGTCCAATCTTAGCCTCTACTTACTTGGCTCTTTGCGGATTTTTAACATGGGAAATCTCTTCAGCCATCACCTACCTCCACGAGCAGGCTCCTGTCAGTTGGATTTCAGCGTTAGCCCGCATGACCCACACTTCCTGCATGTTTTTCCAGAGACCGTTTAGCTTCACTGATAAACTCTCCTGATGCTTCTGGCCCTTTGCTCCTCCGGCCTCTCCATTCAGTACTTGTAAGAAATCTTTTTTCCAGCAAATGCCCCAGCCCAGTTCTCCCTGGCCCTCTTGGCTTCCCGGGCCCCAGGCTCAGGGGCTGCCCCTCTAACAGACCAACACTTGGGTCCTCTCTCGCCACCCCACTAACCTGCTCTGTAGCTCTCCAAGTGCTGCCAGTATTAAGATGTCAAGCCTCTTAACGGGATACGTGACCTGTTTTTTCTAACACAATTTCATTTTTCCCCCCATTTTCAGCTGTAGAGTAGTACCCGGAGACGGAATTGGCCTTCAGTGCCCTCGGTCAGATTGCAGCTTTCTTAAACTGCTCATGCTGGTGGCTAAACCAGCCCAGGGAGCTCTGGTTGCCCAAAGGAATGGACGAAATCCCAAATTTCCAGTCTCTCTTTTTTTCTTTTTCTCACAAATATCCTACCTGCACTCATTTCCAAAATTGCATATCCTGGGTTGGAAGGAGAAAACCTGCACACCTCATGTGCTGATATTGCTGCAGGAAAAATTTTTTACAAGTGCTGAAGAAACCGCCTTCAAACAAACAATGAGTCTACTAGAAACGTTCAGTCAGGGTTGGCGGGGAGGGAGGGCACCAGTGGGGGGAAGCCATTTTTTGTTGTTACCTATATTGCTTTCTTATCTGATTGTTAAACCTGTGCACTTTTGATATTTTGATATTGTATTAGCTTCCTTAATTCCTCATGTAGAAAAGATCTATGAGAAGCAACAGTCTGTGCTCACAGTAGGTCTCCATCATGGATTTGTCTTTGTTGATTTCTCCAGAGGCATGTTGCAGAGATTTGTAAGCTTTTTGGGGTTGTTTTTTGCTCTAGACTCTGTTTAGATGAGAGCCCCAGCTCAAGTGGGGCGGCTCTGCTAAACTGTTACATGCTGTGCTTCAGCAGCCTTTTTTAATTATGAAATGTTATGGTTTATGTTTTAAATGACTGATTTTTAACTGCCATGTTCATTAAGAAATCCAGGGTATTCAAATTCTGGGGTTTTTTCATATTGTATTATTATTCTTAGGAATAGTTCAATGTAACAAGAAGAAAACTTGACTTTGCTCTGGTTAAAACAGTAATAGGCACTTGAAAACTAAAATGAAAGGGATGAAAGCAGTAGTATTATCTGCAAGCTCCAGAGATTCTGGACTGGAGGAGCTCGTGAAGCATGACTGATTAACAGAATTTTCTACAACTGTACCAGTGAAATTCCAAATTGGAATTGTTTCGTTACCTCTTTGTTTGTTGTGCCAAATTGTGGTACATTTAGAAAGAAAAATTCTAAAGTTGTCAATTATAGGGTGTTCAATTTCAACGCCTTTTTGTTATTCATTGTTGCCAGTAGTGCCTTTGCTAATTTGAGGGAGAATCCTAGGATATAGTTTAGTCTAGAAAAAAGGAACCGGGATGAGCTGGTTGGGAATTGGAAGGATGTGGAGCAATAAACACAAAGTAAAGCGAGCGCCCCAGCTCATTGGGTCTTGGAAATGGGTCTCTTCATATCCCGCGAGAGATGAGAAATTGTGCAAAATTCTGTTAGTCAGTGATACTTTACCAGGCAGATCCTGGCAAATTCAGGGCTCGAGAAAGAAAAGCAAACACAAAACATTGAATACACTTGGGGAACCAAACAGACTTTTACTGAACAAAGAAGCAAGCTGTGCAAAGGAAGGAGGGCGGTTCTGGTTGCAGCACCCATGGGTGTTAGCAGTAGGTATTCTGTTCGCTTTCTATGGCAGCAGCGATGGGCATGGTTTAACCATTAGTATTCTTTGTGAATGTGAAAGCAAGACATTAATACCTTCTCTTGCATGTGGTATGTAATCATTGTAATTTCAGGAAACAGAAACGGAAAAAGAACTTCAACAAAAGTGGAAGGGCCTTTGTGCCTCCGGGTTTTTGTTGAGGCTAGTGTGAGTGATTAAATTGGTACTTCGGGAGGAAAAAGAACACATTTTTCCCTCAAAAAAGTACAAATTATAATAATAAATAATAATAATATAAATGGCAGGAACAAATGAGTTCTGTTTGCTGGAATAAACATTTATTATTCCTAGATGTGGGGACTTCTCTATTTTCACCTTCTGTTACAGTATTGATTTATAAGAAATATTGTTGCATTTAAAATAACTTCATCTGTCTATATGTGGGTATTTATTTGAAATGATGTCTACGTACTGTATTCTGTTCTCTGTGCATTACCCTTAGCAGCGGATTATTGGTCCTTATTTTAAAGTCATATGCATGTACTCCTGCCAAGGAACCTTTACACAGACCTGAAGAGGCAAAAACGTCCTCATTCTTTGGGGAGAGGAGAAGAAAGAATGAGGACGAGAGCTCTTACAAGCAGAATTTTCATGATTGGGTAACTCTCCGTTGTCTAGGGGGTGCAAAAGTATGACTTTTAAATTAATCCAAAACCAATATTTATAGGAAACAGCCGGCCTGTGTAAAGAGAGTCACATTGGCAGTTACCGATAATAAAAAAAATTTTTAAAGATTAAAATGTATCTTGTCTTCTCTTGCTCAACTGTATTTTCTGATTCTGATCTCTAAGAACCTTTGGGCACTGTGGTTTGGGGTTTTATGAGCCTTTGCATATGAAGATGACCAGAGAGATTATCTAGTCCTAACCATCCATCCACCCAGCCCC
>CM053624.1:370494172-370532172 GCA_028646595.1 Phalanger gymnotis | reverse complement strand
GAGAGAGATGGGATTACATGCCCTCTTGGGGGGGGGGGGCGGGGAAGGGGGAGGAGAGGGAGGGAGAGAAAATTTGGAACTCAAACTTGTGGAACTGAATGTTGTAAACTGAAAATAAAAAATAAATTTAAAGACAAGAGAGAGAGAGAGAGACCACCCAGAAGAATGCAGAAGTAAACCAGACCTCAATTCTAAAAAATGTTCTATTGATACACTTTGCTTTTGTGTCAGTTATTTGAATACAGCCAGCCCTGCTTCACCCCATCCCACCCCATACACCCTCACCCAAAATTGAACTCTCCTTTGTAGCAAAGAAAAACGATGAAGTAAAAATGGCTGATACAGTGACCACATCTGACAATGTGTGTAGCAATCACTGCATCAGAGCATTATGGCTGGAAAGGACCTTGGAGGCCATCTAGTTCAATCCCCATTTCCTTCGAAGATGAGAAAATGGGGCCAGAGATGGGAAGTTCCTTGCCCAGGGTTATGCAGGTAGTGAGTAGCCGAGTCAGAATTTTAACCCATGTCTTCTGGCTTTGCTATTTTTTCTACTATATCATGATTCTACCCCTATATTCCTGGTCTCTCAACTGAAATGAGGAATTTGATTATTATAATTACTCAGAGTTTGGCTTCCTTAATTTACAGGATTGTGCTCACACTCGATCCTTCTGTTTCTGCTTAGTTCAACTGCATCAGCTCATCTAAATCTTCCCGTGCTTCTCTGAATTCCTCATTCCTTAGAGCGCAGTAACATTTATGAACCACAACTTGTTTTAGCCATTCCCCAATTGCTAGGCTATTGGATGTATAGCCTATATCCTACGTCCGCAGAACGTCTGCTCTAGGGCCTTATTCCCTCCTGCCTAGAAGGTTTTCATGGCTTCCTAACTGGTCTCCAGGCATCCACCCCTTCCCCCATTTCAACTGGCTTTACCAGGGAGTCACCTTTTACAGCGCTCCCATGATCATCTTCCTAAGCACAATGCCAGTTCCCTGCTCCACTCTCCAGGGGCTCCCTATTGCTTTGGGGGATAAAATACCAACTTTGCAATTGGACATTTAGGGACCTCCACAACCTAACTCATACCTACTTTTTTTTTTTTAAGCCTTAATTGACATTATCCCTCTCCAGTTATTCTTCCCCCTCTCATGTCCCCAGACTAGACTTAACTTACATTCCATTCCCCACTTCCAAAATATTTTCACATTCCCCCCCCACCCCCACCCCCATGCCTAGAAGCGCTTTACCATCTCCAGTTACTTTCAAGTCTGAGCTCAGGTACTCTCCCCTTTCCACACCCCATGCAGGAGTGCCCTCTTCCCTCGATGACCTGGTATTTACAGGAATGTAAGGCAAAGCCTTCCTTCTTTCTCTTTGAGGCACTAGCACCTTGAACAGTGTAAACACCCAATTATTTGAATTGAAATTCAAATGGAAATTGATTCCCAGAGGTAGAAATAATAATGTAGTTGCCACAGGGGAGGTATATGTTCCTGGGCATCAAAAAAGGGAACTTACAGCATACCAATATTAAAGGCTAAGCAAAATAGTGATTATTGGATCTAAAGTCCTTGGATGACGGGTACCATTTCCTTGTTTTATATTTAGCATTGAGCCAATCTCCCACGCCACAGGCTGGTTCTCCTGCCCAACAGTGTATCAGATGGGCAGATGTAAATTTGACTTTGTCTTCCTAAATAGAGTTCTGTTCTCAAATGTCTTGTGGAACCCCATGGAGATGGATGAGGGCAGTGAGGGCAAGGTCGCCCACCCCCACACTTATTTCTTTCCCATCTAGGGGCAGCAGGTCAGAAAAAAAGGTCAGTAGAGAAAAGGACGGTTAATAGTGCACTATCTCCCTGCCTGCCATAGCAGGAAGGCTGTGGCTCCTGTGAGTCTATCTCCAAAAGAGAGTTTCTTCTCTCCACATCCTGCTACCATCATGCAGAGACACCAGACCTGTCCCATCAGCACTCCAGGGAAGCAGCAATCCATTTGTAAGCTGACTTCACTTACTGATCCCAGTAACTGTACTGTAACAGAGAAGGGGGCGGCTTATTCCACAGGCCAGCTGCCACCGTGTCCCCCTCCCCCCATTCTAGCTGGCTTTACTAGGGAACCCCATTAACTCATAGTTAATTGTAGTTGTTCATGCTTGCTGTTTTCAACACTCCAAGAAGGTTGGCAACAAGCCCTTTAAATTCTGGGGCAATTCTCCAAAGGAGGTCAAAGGTAAGACCAACACAAAGCATGATATTTATAGCAGCCTCCCTTTTGGGAGGTGGCAAAGGACTAACACACAAAAGTGGGTGCCTAGCAATTGGGGAACGGCTAAAACAAGTTGTGGTTCATAAATGTTACTGCGCTCTAAGGAATGAGGAATTCAGAGAAGCACGGGAAGATTTAGATGAGCTGATGCAGTTGAACTAAGCAGAAACAGAAGGATCGAGTGTGAGCACAATCCTGTAAATTAAGGAATTCTGGACGTAGAAAAGGGAGTGGGCATGAGAGACATGGGGAGGGGAACTTGGAAATGGATTTGTTTGCAATCAAGGTTGCAAACCTGGGGGATTGGAGAAAGGGTGGGTCGAGAAGATGAGGAGCTCCATTTTAGACATAGTGAGTTGGAGATGCCTTAGGGATATCCTGGTGGAGCCGCCTAGCAGGCAGTTGGGGTTAGAGAGATTTGGCAATATCTATAGAAGCATTGAATCCATGTGAGCTGATGAGTACCTCGAAAGAGGAAGAGATGGCCCAAGATGGACTTAGAAGACATCGCTTGTATTAAGATTTATTGTTTGACCCACTTGGTGGTGCCAAGATTACCACAAATAATAGCCCTTGAAAGCTGACTTCAAATTTCATCAGTTACACCTGCTCTCTCCCAAGTGAACGGTGAGCTCAGCTTTGCCAAATCTCAGTAGTTTCTCAGTTTTCATTGTTCTGGCCCTCCCTGCTGCATCCTGAGCAGCCTCTCTTGAATCTTCCTCCACTCTGGCATTTTGGGCTCTCTTGGTTCTCCTATCTGCCTGACCATTTAGCTCTGTCTCCTTTACTGGCTCATCATCTTTACCACACCCTTCGGAGGTCGTCCCCAGAGCTCTGTCCCAAACCCTCTTCTCTTTCTCCTCTATCCTGACTTCTTTAATTAGCCTCCTTGCCTGCAGCTTTCCCCACTCCAACCCTCCTCTAACACCAGAGGTGTAGAATGCTGCCTGAATAAGATGAAAATATAATTGAGGAACGTTTAACAAAAATACAACCCAACATTTGTTGTTCAGATATGGCCAACACTTCGTAACCCCATTTGGAGTTTTCTCAGCAAGGATGCTGGAGCAGTTTGCCATTTCCTTCTCCAGATCATTTTACAGGTAAGGAAACTGAGGCAAACAAGGTTCAGTGACTTGCCCAGGGTCACAAAGCTAGTACATGTCTGAGGCCAGAGGATTCTTTCTGATTAAAGGCCTGGTGCTCTATCCACTGCACGACCTAGGTGTCCTACAATCCAACATAGATAATGTTCGTTTGCGGTTTTCTAAGTCAATATGCAGAGTACAAGAAACTGAGGGTATTCCCCTCCTAAATTGATTCTTTTGTGAAGGCAAACTAGGCCATCTTTTCCCTCAGTTCTTGCCTAGCCTTTATTCACTGAATGGGTGTTGTCTCAGACAGAGACCTGGGAAAGACCTTAGCTTAAAAAGACGAAGGTCTCCCACTGCATCTGGGGCCATTACTAGTCCTGCCCTATGTCTTACCACTGGACTCTGATGACTCTGGAGGACAGTGAGCTGATGACTTTGTGCAGCCCTGCCTCACTCAAATCCAATTCACTTCAAGGCATCACCTCCTGACATCATTGGTCCTCTTCAAGAACCAGAGACGAACAACAATGCAGAGCGCAGCGTTCTGCTTCTATGAGTTTCATACTTAACACTGTGTCTGGCACATAGCAGGTACTTAATACAGTAAATGTTTGTTTATACAGTTAAAAAATACAGTAAAAATGTTTTTAACTATTTCCCAGTCACATTTTAATCTGGTTCACAGCACTAGGGAGTATTCCACAGTTGTGACCCCTCTGCTTTACAGGTTTTCTACTACTACAGAAGGCTTTGTGCAGGTTTGCTTCATCTACTTTGTTTTCCCTTTGTGATTAGTGAAGCCACAGTCTTCCATACCCACAACCAAGTAGTGGGTCTTAGGAGAAACAACCCAAGGAAATGGATTCTTTGAGTCTGTCCTGTGCACAATGTAGTCCATAGGCCTGCGTTGGGAGTGGCTTCTCCCAGGCCCGCATTCATTTCATTTTCTTGTTTTCTTCTACCTTCCCTTGCCCGCATGACATGCGTCATCACCCATGTGTAGAGTGGTCTGTCTCGGCCTGTTGGAATCCTGCCCTCGGAGGCCGGATGATCCCGTGGGAGGATTGCTGAGCTTGGTATCCCAGGATCCGGATTCAAAGCCTGGCTCTGCTACGTTTCACCTGTGCCATCGCATGTCAATCTCTTCCCTTCCTTGGAGCCCAGCCTCTTTATCTATAAAGTGAAAGGGTAGGATAGAGGCCCCCGTGGTCCCAAGGTGCTTCATGCAAGGCCATTCAGATCTCCTCAGGAAGCCCTCTCTTCCTTCCAGCTCTAAGAGAATGAAGTTATCCCTCCCACACTTCTCTTTGGTCATCCGTCCAACTGTCCATTCATTTGTGGCAGCACTGTTACAAAGTGCCCACAAGGTGGCGATGTTCTCCTATCCCACCTGGAGGACTTCTTTAATAAAGAGATGTCAAACCGTATCAATGAAAATAAGACAACAAATTTAGACTGTCTGCCCCATCCACACACACGTCCCAATGCACACACCCTATGAGATCGTTCTGAAAGGGGAAAAAGCTTAAGTATGCACAGAAAAATCATTACACCATTGTTCCCCCAGTGGGAAGGCATACAGAGAGAGGGCGGTGAGCGTGGGCTAGTGCTGTGATCCCCAAGAGCATGTGGGGGACGGCTGGTGCAGACATTCCCTCCACTGAGGCAGCTTGAGAGATTTTCACTTGCTCAGGGTCAAAAAGCTGGTGTGCATCTGAGGGAGAGCTTGAATCCCGGCCTGTCTCATTACAAAGCCAGCTTTTCATTTACTCTGATACTCAGTATATATGAGTATATATGTATGTGTGTGTGAAATTTTAAATATACATATGTATATATATACACACATATACGTGTGTATGTATATGTGTGTATATATCACACCCCTGTGTTTCATATACACACATACATATACAAATATATTCATTTATAGAGATGGTTGGATGGATGGATAGATAGATAGATAGATAGATAGCACAGCCATAGAGGAGTATGTGTGTGTCTGTAAGAGCATGGTCAGAGGGGTGCATGTGTGCCCAAGGGGGTGTGTAAATGCACACCCATAGAGCATGGCCTGGTAGATAAAAAGATGTCCTTGGAGCTACTAAGACTTCGATTCAAGACCAGTTCCTGATCCTGTGATCCTGGAGCTTTGTGACCCTGGATCAATGACTTGACCCCTTAGTAGTCTTTAGTTGCAGAGGAGGCCGTGCCTTGCATGGATGGAGTTTCCCACCATGAGAGAGGGCTTCCTGCATGCTCCAAATGTATAGAGACTTGGGATTGTGACCCTCTTCCCATCCAACTAAAGAGCCTCCCTGTCTTCATTTTGATCATCACTGCTGTTTGACATGAAGAGAAAATCAATGACAAAATGAGGCAGAGCTCAAACACCCTCCTTGGCCTGAACCTGAAGGGACAAAGTTCTGGCTCTTGTGGTCCCTTCTTTCTCTGGCCCACAAGCTCTCTCTGCCCTAGCCCCACCCCTTCTTCCTTCTTCTCTAAAAGCTTCCCTGGAATTCCTACAAGCTATCTATAGATAGAAACCCAGTTTGCCACCTGATTGGAGCTTCCCTGCCTATGGCTTCTGGGGTGGGAAACAAATGTTGCTCTGCCCCAAGGGCATGGATATTCTAATCTATGGCTTTGTTTTTCTCTTTCTTAAAGACCCGCCTTAACCTCCAACCACTCAGGCTCTCAGAGATTGGCCAACAATAGGTCCCAGGCTAATCCCCACTTGGTCATTGTTTGGGCCCAGAAAGGCTCAGAATGAATGTAAGTAGCAATTTCTTCTGTTGGCCAGAAACCCTCAGGGTCTTCCCCTGCCAGATTTTTTTTTTTTTTTGGCTAGCTAAAAAGGCCATTCTCTGCCTCATTTCTTACTCATCCACTACATCCAGGCCCATCTACAATCTTGATTTCTATCTGGCCGCTGGACCCAGCTGGCTCTGGAGGCAAACGTGAGGCTGGTGACTGGGCACAGCCCTCCCTCACTTCAATCCAATTCACTTGCATGTCATGGCATCACCTCCCTGATGCCATGGTCCTCTTTGAGAATGAAGGGCAGAACCCCACCAAGTGCTCCTGTCAGTCCTTGAGGCAGCTTCTCACCCCATCCTGGGTTCCCTCCTGCTGCCACATGTGGGGGTTCCCTCGAGATGTCTCATTAGGTCAGTAAGTAAGCATGTAGTAGGTGCTTTCACTGTGCTAAACGCTAAATTAAGTATTTTAAAATAAAACCTTGGCAAGGAAGCAGGCCCAACAGCAGAGGGCTGAGAATGGCATCTACCCTGCACAAGGCAGCACTTGACTTGAAGGGAGAGGAAGAACATTCCAGACCTGGCAGCCAGTCCTCCTTCTGACTTCCCAAGTTGCCAGGTGGCCCCAATTGGGAGGTCTCAGAAGCTGTCCTAGGGTTGGGGGGTCAGTTGCTGTAGCAACAGGCATAGAATACAAACCTTCAGTGACTTAGCTCCCCCTGACCCTCCTCCACCTCCACCCCACCAAAACCTTCATTTCCTGGTTTGTGGCAGTGGTGGCATGGTCCTCTTCAAGAATGACAGACGAAACAGTGGTAGCTTAGCAAGGCTACTCATTGGGTACCACATGGACCCAGATTGGAAGGCCTCAGGTAGTGTTGGGGTTCTTAGCGGGCATTGGTAAACAATCTATAATTTTCAGTTTAATATTGATAACTATCTTTCCTTTATAATCCTGTTATATTTTATACATTTAAAAACACTCCAAGAAGCCTGCTCTGCTGGGGCCTCTAGTCTCAGCTCCAATTGGCTCCTGCCTGTGTTAACTAGAGGACAGCGCTAGGTCCCTCCACCTTTGAGGGAGACATATGATCTCCAGCTGGACAAAGAGGGCCCAATGTCATGAGTCTACTAGGAAAGCAAAATATTGGAACCTCTTAAGAGTTAGGTCGTTGGCTTTTTCTTAGAGAACATGGACACATGATTGTTTGATTAGGAAAGTTTGGTTGCATGGGGGAAAAAAACCCCAGGTCTCCCTGCTTTCACATCCAGCAAGTACAATACACTTTGTCCATAGGCTTGTCAAAGCCCTTGCAGGGTGGTGTGAAACCTGCCCCAGCCTGTTCTACTGGCACAGCCTTCACTAATCCGGGGTCACTCACCTTGCTGTGATGAAGCTCTAGGGAAAGGCTTTTGGAATTAACCCTTTCACAGAACTTGGCAATAGATACAATTAGGGATGAGAGAACTAGTGCTGGAAGGACCTCCTTCATCCTGAAGTGTAAAACGAGGCCCAGGTGAGGTGGCGTTAGGTGGCTGACTCCTGTTTGTCTTTCAGTCTTTGACTTGGCTTTCCCTTCTTAGAGAACTTTGTCCCCATCGAGCAAAGACAGGGAGGAGAACAGGTTCTTTTCATTCTCTCCTGATTCCAAATAAGATGAATGCAGAAGTCTTGACCAGGAAATTGTTGCCCTGGGCTCCTCCCTTTCAGAGGCGATGTCCAAGCCCCAGTCAGCTCCCTAATCACAGCCCCCTCTAACCCAGTGGGAAAGACAGCCTTGGTGGAGCGGGTTTGATTGGCCACAAGAGGTGGCCGGCCTGGTTTCTGGGAACCCTCCAGACAAGGTGCCAGCCCCAGGCCAGATGTGCTAAAGGTGGCAACTGGAAGGAGAGCAAAAGTGGGCAGCAAAGGACATGTCTTTACATTTCTTTCCAGCCAAGTAAAAGATTTTATTCACGTTCCTCGTTGCCCTTTTTCCTGTGATGGGTGAACACCAAGCAAGAGCTTGGTTCTTGTTTATTCTGTGGATGTACATGTTTTCACCCCCAGAGAAGGCAGGGAATATATTTCACTCCCCGTCTTGTCTCCCCAGTGCCTAGCACAGAGTCACATTTAATGAGCAGTGCTTGTGACTGATAGTAACATGGGCTGGCAACATTTTCTCAAAATATTTTTAATAATTATTTTTATTTTTAATTGGTCTTCAGTAGAAACAAAAGTTATATCTATATAATATAGCTAAAGGTACAGGAATGTTTCTTTCTCTTCTCTCCTCCTTGTTTTGGTCTGACACGGCCAGCAGGCATCTCAGACAAGGCCTAAGACAAGGCAGCCTTAACAGCCTGAACAATGGCATCCCTGTCGATGCCAAACATCTTCAGCAGCTCTGCCGGCTTCCCGCTCCTTGGGACATTAGAAACCGCCAGGCGAGTGATGGTGATGCCAGGTTCCCCCACTACGGCAGCAGCCACAGCCTCTCCTATGCCACCTGGGGAGAATGGAAGGAAAGAAGATGGGAGGGACTGAGCCTAGGTCAGCAGGGGGCATGGAAAGGAAGAGAGCTGTAGTCAGGGAAAGTGATTGAGCTAAGGAACAAATAAGACCAGATGTGGAGCCCAAGGACATGGTCACTTAGGCCAGGCCCCAGATGGAACCTATCTTAATGGTATCTCTAAGCCAATCCCACTTGACAAGGAAAGTAAATCTACTACCAACCAGAATTAGCTTTTGGCCATCCCTCTAAGCAAGGGATAATTAGGAGTGGACTGAAAGCAGGAGGGGCAAGGACCCCCAATTCTGTCCATTCCCAAAATTTCTGGTCTATTCCCCAATAAGACAAAATCTTCAGCCCTGCCTCCAGAGGCTCGCCCACACTGTCCCCTGAGAACCCCAACCTTACCCTCATAGTAATGGTCTTCCACAGTTAGGATGCGGCCATGGGTTGCTCGGGCACTGTCAAGGACTAGTTTCTTATCCAGGGGCTTAATTGTAAAGGGATCAAGCACCCGGATGTTGATCTTTTCTGGAAGCAGAGGACATAACAGGTGAATTCGGGGAAGGGGGAGGACATTCAGTGCCCCTCCCTTCCAATCCAATCGGCATTTCCTGAAGCCCAGCAAGTTAATTCATCTCCTGTCTACCCTGATAGAGCAGTCAGGGTCTGAAAGAGATTGCAAAGTGCCTGGCACACGGAAGAAGTTTAATAAATGCTGGAAGGTCTTGAGAGTGCAACTATGGGGAATAGCCTTTAAAGGTATTTTAGGGAATAGAAGGGATAAAATACTGGACTTGAAAATACTAAGTTCAAGTCCTGCCTCAGACGCCTAGGAGTCTAGACTCGAAGCTTGTCAGATCAAATGAGATTCTATATGTAAAGGGCCTTCTCCATAGCCCCAGCACACACAGTGCCCCAAATACAGGTGCTTAATAAATGCACGTTGGCTGACTTTCATCTCCTCATTAGAATTCATGCTGTCACATCCCAACCCTTAATATACCCTCATGCCCAGAATCAATGTCACATGACTCTTCTTGCCCATCACTCCAATGGGTTGGGAGATTGGCTGAGCCCCGGCCAGGCCATAGGACAAGTTTTCTATCAATCCAAATGAACTAATGTGTCAATGAGCTCATGCGTGCTAGCACACTACCTTCATTCATCACCATCGCCAGCCATCTGCTTGACCAGGGCAGAGGATGGCACTGACTCACCTTCTGTGTTCTGGCCTGGCTTTTCTGGCTGGGGCTATCAATGCTCCTGGCTTATGTCAAGCCCAAACCTTATCTGATCTCCTCCAAGATCAATTCTCATTCTCAGCACCTGCCCCATTGCAGTCAGAGACATGAGCTTTTTTTCTCCCAGATGCCTTCAAAATTTGGAATCGTCCCTCTGTGTTTGGGTGGTATTCACCAGCTGGGCCCTGAGCTGCCTTGCCTTGGGAGTTAGCCAAGCTGTAAGAGCCTAGCTTCTTCCACTTCTGTCTTCCCCTAGGCCCCCACACCATAGGCCGAAGCCAGAGAATGGCCCCAGAGGGACTCAATGTGATGGTCAATCTCACCTTTCTTCAGCTGCTCTGCAGCTGCCAAGGCTTCATGGAGGGTCACTCCAGCTCCAATCACAGTCACCTGGTCATCCTTGCTCTTCAGAACCACCTGGGAAGGACAATGCCAGGAACAGCATGAGCGGGAAGTTTGGGGTACATTTGTTACCAGGTGACAAGTGTGGCTGCGTGTCTGAGACCTGATGCCAGATTATTTAGCGAAAAAACAACTGAATTGTCACAGGGGGTGCTAGGTATAGTGCATCCACTCCACCCCACACCAAGTTAGCAAGGCAGAGACTCACTACCGACCTTAGCCTGGCCAATCTGGAAGTTTTCATTGTTGTTGTAAATGACGGCATTGTCTGGGCGGCTGGTCCTTATGAAACAGATGCCCTGGGTTGGGAACAAAGAGAAGCTTTGTCACAAGATAGGATCAGACTCAGAGGTGGGTCATCTGGCCTCGGGTCTTTACTATCTATGTGACTCGGGGCCAATCATGTGGCTTCCTCATCTGTAAAATCAGGAACTAAATGATAAGATCTCTTCCAGCTCTGAATGGTCATAGACTACCATTCCTTTTGATCCGCTGAAATCCTACACAGTGAACCTCCTTCAGAAAGCCGAGCCTGATCCTCCTGGTTGGTTATGATCTTCTCCCTTGGACCTTCATGGAGTGCTGGCATTCAAGGCCCTCCAAAAGACTGGAAAGTTGAGGAAGTATCAGATTTCCAGCTGAGAGGGAGGTTTAGATGTCTCAGATTTTACAGATGAGGGAACAGACACAGACTGAGCCATGGTCACACAGCTAGGAAGCAGGTGAGGCAGGTCTCCGAGACCCCACTGCCTCACACATTACTTATTTGCTATTACTATTATTTATGAACTCTAACCTCTCACCCAACTGGACTCCTCTGTCTGGCAAACACACCCTGCATTTTCCCCACCTCTTGCTAAGTTACCTTGTGTCCTGGCATTTCCTTTTTCTCTTCTGCCTGTGAATTCCTACCCATTCTAATTTTAATCAGGGGTTCAAAACCTGAGGGCCATGAACTTTTTTTAAAAATTTTGACCATAGTATTTCAACTCTCACTTTGTCATCCCGTTTAATTCATTTTGAGCTTTTGAAAGCATGATTCTAAGAAGGGCCCCATAGGAGTTACCACAATGCCAATGGGAACCAAGATAGAAGCACCCAGGACCTCCTTCTTCAAAGTGTAAATCAGAGCCCACCTCCTTCATGGAGCCTCCCTTGATGCCCCTACTTGCTTCTGGCTTTCCCCTTCTCTGGAGCATGCTATTACATAAACCTTGTGTTTAGGATTCTTGAGGCTTGGCTCACTCCCCCACTCTCCCCTTCACTATACCATACGCTCATGTAGACAGGGACTTCATGTTTTATTTCCTCCAGCACCTAGCACGTGTTCTGTACACAGTAAGTACTTAATAAATGTCTGTTAAACCAAATCTCAAGTGAAATGAACAAGAATCCACTCAATTGAAATAAAGCAAGAGGGCAAGGGGCTAGGCTAGATTGGCCAAGCATTTGTTAAGTACCTACTATGCACCAGGCACTGTGCTAGATAGATACTTGGGATACGATGAAGTATTCTTGCCCTCCAGGAGCTTATGTTCTATTGGGGAAGATGCATATATCTTGGTCATCCCTGGAGACCATTTCTGGCTCTACCAGTCTGCTGCCTTTTTCCCTTTGGATGGCCACTCACTCTACAGAACCAGGTGGCCCTGAAAAATCCATTGTTCCCTGCATTCAGAGATGACCAGGCCAGAGAATCTCCCCTTGAGCCCAGAGATCTCCAGCAATATATAGGCCACAACTTCTCTGGGAATACTGATCCCTCCAAGGAGTGTAACTTCACACCTCATGTGCAATTCAATTCTCAAGGGCCAAGCTGCGGAGTTCTCTCCTCTCCTCTCAGACTACTTTATTATCAAGTCCTGAAGCTTTCATGTCTAGATGATGACCTTCCATTCTGCTCTGGTAAATAAAACAAATACAACCCATAGATAGCCAACCTTCTGGTTGGCAGCTAACTCAACCGCTTTCTCAGTAGCCACAGCATCACTCGGGTAAAAGACAGTCCCATTGGGAATGCTCCGGAACATGGCAAGATCTTCAAGGGCCATCTGAGAAGGACCATCTTCACCTGTGGAGGAAAGAAATGTCTAAAAAAAACAGGAAAGCTTTGTCTGGAATGACCGCTCCTTGGGAGCCAATCTCATTTGCCTCCAACTAGGGACTGCTGCATCCTTTGTACTTGTATGGTCCGTACCAAGCCAAGGCGGCCACTGACTGCCTGGTCTATGTGATTGATTGATTCCCTCTTACCCTTAGTTGCCTGTCAATCCTATCTACAATCCCTCTCACGTCTCTTTCTGCCTCTTCACCCGCACAGCTGCCCTTATCTCTCTCCAATCCAACATCCAGTTGCCATTTTCCTATGGCATGGTCTGTGTGACCACATCACTCTCCCTGCTGCATATGCTGGGAGATGTAATCACCGAGTTTGAAAAACCGTCATGGTGAGAAAACTCCCTCTACTCAAGCACATCGGCACCTTCTAGCCAAGAGGAGAGTTGGCTATGGTGCTGAGAGGGGAGGTGACATGTCCACACAGCCAACATGTATCCGAGTTAAGACCTGAACCCAGGACTTCTTTTCAATTATTATTCTTTTGTTCTAAGGGAAGACCCATCCTCCTAGGAAATGGCTGTAACACAGACCAAAGGCATCTGTGCAGCTTTAAAAGCCACCACCCAGGCCCAGGACAAACGCGGGCAAGCGGCTCACCGATGGACACCCCGCAGTGTGAGCCACACAGGTTGATGTTGCTTTCAGAAATGGCCGCCATACGGATCTGGTCGAAGGCCCTGCTGAAGAAGGCAGCAAAGGTGCTGCAGAAAGGCACAGTCCTGTCCCGCGTAGCACATCCCACGGCAATGCTCACCTGAGAACGAAAGGAACATGGATCAGCGCTCCATCCTACTCTGCTGGAAGGCGTGTTAGAGCCAACGCCCTCCTTTTCCAGTGGTCCTAGAAGTGACTACACGGGAAGTAAAGACTTTGAACCCCACAAGCTCTTCCTACTGTACCACGCTCCCCAGAGTGGGAGGGAGAAGGCCGGGTCTATCGGCGAACGCCCCACAGCCTCAATTCACCTCAGAACTGCGCGTTTAGGGTTGGGGCTTCCTGGGGCTATCTACAGACCAATTCAAGTCTTTGGTCATCCAAGGCCCCAGACTCGAGCCCAAGCAGGCAAGACGCCTAAATGACCCCGGCGATTACTTCAGCCTTTGGCTTCACCGCGCGCGCAGACGAGCCTGGCGTTTCTCTGAGGGCATTTCTTTCTACAAAGCCAGCCTACAAAACCTTACAGATGAACAAGCCCCTGCTCTTGTTGCTGCTGTGTCCACTTTTGATCCCTATACTTAAAGCTAAGAAGAATCCTAGAGGTCAAGCCATCCAGCTCCTTTTTACAGATGAGGAAATGGATGCCCAGAGGGGTTAAGTGATTCACCTGAGGTCACACAGTAGTAAGTGGCAGAGACAGGATTCAAAGCCAGAACTTCAATCTCCCCTCATTTCCTTCAATCATTGGGGTTGTGCAAAGGGCTAACCTATGAAGCACAAGTTAGGCTCACGGAGGAGGGGGCACTGTAAAGGTATATGGCCATGTCAACTAGCATTTGACTAACACATTCTAGCGTATGCCAGGCACTAGCAACACATCCGACTGTGTGCCAGGTGCTAGCAACAAATCATACTGTGTGCCAAGTACTGTGCTAGATTGGGCAAAATGGCCTAAGCCCCTCAACCCTGAGAGTCAGTGAAATGTTCACATGTATATACCTCCCCCCAAAAGCCATTACAGAGATATTTTTAAATATAGGATCAGTCATGCGCATACACACATGTACATGCATGAACGTATACACCATCATGTATGCAAACACGTGTTGCCTATGTAGTTCAAACCCTGGCTTTGCCATTTACTACTTGTGTTCTTGGGGTATCCATTTCCTCATCTATAGAAAAGGAGGTTAGACTAGATATATTTACAAGCTTCATCCAAAGAGTCCAGAGAGCCTTCTGCAATGTTTCTAGCATCCCCAGATCCATGTCCACACCCCACTGCTGCCCTATCCTCAGTCACCCCACGAGGAGCCCTAACTACTCTTTGCACAAAAGATCCAACTGCTTTTCTCCCTCCAACCTCATTCACTGACTGTGTTTTCCTTCCCCTCCACCCATTCCTCAGTTTCCCAGACCTTCAGACTGTGGCCCAAGGCCCTCACTAGGCCCTTCCCTCCCAGAGCAACCTTGGGTTCCTTGGCTGTCCTTTGCTTTCCCCTAGACCTACCATGTTCTGTTCTGCAATGAAACATTCGATGAAGCGATTGGGATGCTCCTTCTTAAAGAATTCCGAAAAGGTGGAATTCTTGGTGTCCCCATCCAGGGCGATCACACGGTCACTGGCATTCCCCAGTTTGGCCAAGGCCATGCCATAGGCTTTGCGGGTAGCTAGCTAGTAGGAGCGAAAGAATGCATAGTGGTTATTGTCACCTGCCCTGGGGGATGTTCTAGTCACTGTTGGATCTGTGTACATGGACACCTTCCTTCAGTAACAGAAGAATGTCAAACGATGGAAAATAATGCCACTGGCTGCTTCTTTGGGGCAGTACAAGATACATTCTCAAAATAGCAAGAACTGCTGTTTACCTAGTACCTTCTACATGGCCTCATCTGAGCCCTGTGGCAGCAGGATAAGTAGATGATGACATTGTACATGAGAAAAGGAAGCCCAGAGACATGATGTGTCAACTCAACTTGTCCTCTGCCAGACTCGGGGCTTCTGTCTGACATTTGTCCCCTAAGTACCTAGCTCTGTGCTAGTGGCCCTATCACTGCTCATTCTTCAACTGAGGGGAGAAATGAGCTATGTTACTCTTCCAGGACTGGAGTTTAACTGTCCTAGGAGAACCAAAGCTCCCGAGGGCAAAGACGGTTTCGAGTCTCTCCAGCTTTTTCAGTGTTTGTGGGGATACCTTGAACTGCCAGTGCCTTTGAACCCTCCCACGCTTGGCAGGTGTGCCATACCATATCTCTAGATGAATGTGTGCAGATTTGGGCTCTGTATTCCTCTCCCACGAATGAGGCTCCCCTTATACCTTTTCTCCAAGTTTGTAATTTGGGGGAGAAGGCATCCGGATGTTGGTGATGTTCACCGTGGGGGCATCCTCTTTGGGGAGGGTAGCTAGAATCTTCTTCTTGCTCTGGATTTGGCTGTATATTTCCTCGATGACCTGTTCTGCCATGTTTTTGGGAAGGGGCTTCCCATGCCAAGATTCCTTATCTTCTACCCCTGTGGTTGAGGAGCAGAATTTAAAAAAAAAGAATGAGACACAGGTTCAGTGGAGACAAATCAATGTGGATTTTTCTGGAGGGGCTGGGGGGGAGTATCAGGGAAGGCCTGGATGAGAAAACTAGTCACTTCAACCCTTTCATTCAGTTCACCACCCCATGCTTCAAACTGGCTGTGAATTCCTATTACTTTGGGAATGCCTTCTTTTCCCCCCAGGCAACTAACTCACCAAGACTAAAAGAAAGCGCTATCTGCACAGATAAAGGGCGTTTATTCACTTGGGAGTTCCCAGGCCAGTGAAATCACCAGACTTGGGAGTTCCCAGGCCAGTGAAATCACCAGGCCCCTCCCAGTCCTTCTCTGCTAAAACACTAATGGGTTACTTGAAATTTTGTAACAGAATTGCTGTGGACAAGGAGAATTATGAAAGAAATAAAAAGGAAGGCAGCCTTGAACCCCAAAATCTCAAACTGTTCTAGAGTTTGTTTCAAAAGTTTGTTTTTCATAAGTAAATGGATTTAAAGCTGGAAGTTATCAAAGACCATTTACAGATGAGGAAATTGAGGCCCGGGGCAGATGTGACTTGCCCAAGTTCACACAGGTAATACATGATACAGCCCGAGATTTGAACCCAGGCCCTCTGACTCCAAACCTAGGCCTCTTTCTATTAGATTGCTTCTTAGACACAGAACAAGGCCCAAAGCACACCAGGTAGACTAATGTTTGCTAAATCCTAGATGGCCGAAAAAAAGGAAGAGATTCATTCCTCGGTATGAACCAGTGAGACGATCCAGTGAGAGATGGGACTCGGTCCACATCTGGCACCATGCACCACAACAGCAATTAGACAGTTTAAAAATCACATTTTAGAAAGGACCCTGTAGAAGTTGGAATCAGGAGCCTGAGAGAATGTGGCCTTGGGCTTCCTGGCATCCTCAGGCCAGAGGATTTAAAACCATGCTTCCCCTTTACAGAAAACTGGCCCTAGACAGGTGACTTGCTCAGGGTCACACAGAAACCAAGTCCTCCATCTCCCCAGGGAGCACTCTCAGCCCCGCTGCCACACACAGCTCGACAGCTTCCCAAAAGGCCTTTGGCAAAGCAGCATGGTCAGGACATGGCTTCCTTAAAGGGCCATTTCCTTCCTAATCAAAGATGAAAAACAAATGGTTCTCCCCGTGTTCACATGGCCTGGCAAGTGATGCCAGCCTCGAGAACTAGCTCAGGGCTGAGCGGGCAAAGCAGAAGCCCAGGAAGTTGGGTGGCCTGGGAAGCCCAGAAGGTACCAGTTCCCTAGGGAAGGCCTAGGAAGTTTCAGGAATTTATCAAAGAATGGAGCTGAGTAATCGTTTTAAGGCTGGCACTCCACTGACCCTGCCTCTATTGGGCCCAAGTCCCTGGGAAAACAGGCAGCCTCTCCAAAAATGTTATAAATGAGGTACAAACGGCAAGTCTCCAAATTAGGCACTGACATTCTGATACATGAAAACTGTGCATCTGAATAATTAAAAGCTCTTGTGGACAAAACACTATTCACTGGTAACAGAAAGAGCACCACTTTCTCGGTATCATGGACTCTGCTGAGGGATGCTGCCTCCAAAAGGGCACCTGGCTTTCTATTCACCGGCACACGTGTAGGTAAGGAGGAGGATGCCTCTGCCCAGAGACAGACTGACTGGATCAACAGGCCTCTAGCCTGGACAGAGAAAGGAAAGGAAGCAAGTGCCCAGATGTAACTACCCCGAAGACACAGAACTGCAGGTATGGCCCAAAGGGACTGGCCGCAGAGCTGGCTGTGAATTCAAAGGACATCAGAAGGTGGTTTGATTGGAGCTGAGCTCTCAGTAATGCTGACAATGACAATAATTGTCCTGCCCACTGCATCACCTCGCTGTCTTAGCATCTCTAAGATTTGTTGGGATCCAAGTCATGGTAACAATACCACAATGGATGAGTGCACCTTGTTAAGGGACAGTGGACATGCCCAGCAAATCTAGGAGAGCTGTTACATTGAGGAGGGAACAATGACAGAGCCTACCTAAAGAGGCAAGCTCCTGGTGAGGTCATGCTGTACACTACTGGCCAGGGGGAAAAAACTCAGTTTGTCTATTGTAGTTCTTTCTGACCATCTGAGAGAATCCTGACTTTCAAAATATTATCCAACCCTTTCATTTTGCAGAATGGAAAACAAGTCTAGAGAGAGTAATGATGGCCAACATCCTGCAGCTGGTTAGTGATGAGTTCAGACTAAAACCCGAGGTTCTCTTGGTGCCCAGCTTAGTGCCATAATGACTACCACAAATTGTATTTGGGGGGTGGGGAGGGGAAGGGCAGTGCATGGACACACAAACACACACACGCACACACACACACATGCATGGATGCATGTGAGTATGTGTATGTTTACAGATAACCATGTGTCTTGTCTCTTGAACTAGAGAGTAAGTTCCCTGAAAGCATCTTCTACATCCCACTCACTGTTCTGTAAGAGTGGTCAAGAAAGGATCTGTGCCCACTCAAAAGACAGCACCCAGAGGAAGCTTGGCTTCCCAGAGAGTCCAAGGTGGAGGAAGCCATTGGCACAGGGAAGAGGTTGTTTCTCACCTGAGATTCCTCTGCCCTTATATGTCTTTGCAATGATAGCCAGTGGCTTATCTTTGCCCTGGTCAAAAGCCTTGCAGAGTTCTTCCACACTGTGTCCATCTACGACCATGACATTCCACCTATAAGAACACAAAGAAAATAGGCCCATGACGCAAAGAGCAGTGAGAAGTCTGGCCAAGTCACAGACAATGACAGAAACTGAAAGAAAAACGTTTCTTCTCTACCTACAAGTTACAAGCACTGTCTCTACAAGGCGCCAAATAGATTTGTGACAAAAAGATCCTTCATTTTGTTCCACTGAGGATCGATGAGCACCTGAACAAAATTCTCCTAACAATCCCAGGAGGGACTCCCCAAAACACATCAGTAAAGTGCCGTCTGAGACAATGGGCTCTATCAGAGCCTGAGTCCCACCCTTCTGGCTGCCTTAGTCTAGACTCTGAGGGTCCAGAAGATCTGGAGAGGCCAGCAGTCAGCTAGATAACAGCCACAGCAGTATCCACAACAGTTCTGGGAAAGAGGCCATTCAGGCATTCTTAACATTATTATTTTATAGAAAGAGAAAAATGAGGCTTCAGAAAGTGGCATGATGGGCCCCACTTGATTCTCTGGGTCATGTCTTCAGTGGCCAAGCATGAAAAAGGGAAGGGGGAGCACTGAAACATCCTACTTTCCAGCTCCAGAGCAGGATGTTTCCTCCTCACAGAAGAAGTTGGCAAAAACCATAGTTTGAAGGGGACGATCTACTTGTTTCCTAAGTGCCCATCCCTCTTCAAACTCATCCAGAATACCATTTTTGCTCTTTTGCTTTTTGGTCAAGGCAAGAGTTTTGGAAATGTGACTAGGAGAACCCCGCAATGCTCACAGCAGACGGCCTCACACATACCCAAAGGATTCACATCGCTTCTGGTACACGTCCACGTGGTGCTGCAGTGGGGCAGGGTCGCTCTGGCCCAGCCGGTTAACATCAAAGATGGCAACCAGATTGTCCAACTTGTAGAATGCTGCGAAGGCCATGGCCTCCCACACGGAGCCTTCAGACACCTCCCCATCGCCCAGCAAACAGTAGACACGGTAGCTGAGAAACAAAAGGATGTGTCAGTGTCTACAAAGGAGAAACAGAAAAGAGCAAAGGAGGGTATAGATTCCTTTGCCAAGTCAACATACTTCTCCATCATTCTGACCCAAAGCTGGACTCTCTCAGGCAGGACTGAGCTTTGGAACAATAAATGACTGAGTTGGGAATCCATCATTCTACAGAGGAGGGAATGATAGCTCCTCAAGGTGGTCTTGCCATCATCACTTCACAAAGGAGGCTCAGAGATGACCAGGACTTGCTCAGTGACCTCTTGGCAAGGGTGGTGATGGGCCAGGTGAAGCCTGGTCTTCTTGCCTATCCACTCCATCCCAATTCCTCACACCTAGTCTTATGTTTCTGGGCACAATCTCCCACAGTGCGGTTGCTTTCTTTTTTCCTCTTCTTTCCTTTATTACAGATAACAAACATTATAACCACTTCTCCACTGCCTTCATGCTCTCTTCCTTCTTGGCTATTAGAACCTTTTTTCAGGAAACAATCTAAAGTCATTCCCCAACCAAGATCAAAATCTCTGAGAATGTTGCCTTCCCTAGGGTGCAACATTTTAATACACAACAGAAGTCACTGTGTCATGGAATGTTAGAGCTAGAAGGGACCGTACAGAATATCTACTTTTTAGCCAAGGAAATGAGCCTCAGCTTGTCTAATCCGAAGCATTAAGACAGACCGAGGGGACACTCTTGCTGGTGGCCAACCCTATCATGGAAATAGACAATTACTTATGGAAGGTAGAGATAGCTAGTGTTAGCAAACTCTGAGCTAAATGAGACAGCACTAAAATCTAGTGTCCAAAAGACAGAAGACAGGAGTCCCCTGGTCCTCTGTCTGGTCAGACCATGGCTAGAGGCCAGTGCTCAATTCTTTATGCCAAATTATAGGCAGGACAAGGACAAACCAAGAGGGGCCAGGAGGGCAACCATGATGTTGTGGGACTATGTGCCACTTAGTACAATCCCTTGACTGCTTGCCCTCAAAGAGCCTGCTTCTTCATAGGAGAGCCCCTGCCCATGTGGAAAGAGCTTGGAAGAAAAAGTAGTGTCTGGATAACTGGACAAAGAAAAACATTCCAGCCCTGGGGAACAGAATGATCATATAAAAACATGGAGGTCAGAATGTGGAAGATAAACAAGTTTGTCTGGAGCAATAAAAGTGTGGATCCTAGGTCAAGATCTGGAAGCAACCTCAGTGTCGACATCCATTTCATCAAACCCACCTCATCTTACAGATGAAGAAACTGAGGCTTCTCAGAGCAATAGAATGATTTGCCCAAAGTCACGTGAGTAGCACATCCAGTCGAAACTGGAACTCAAGTCCAGTGTCCTAGCAATATATGGCCTCATGGGAAAGAGAGATCATGGTGGGCCCCATTGTCTCATAGAAGGCAAGGAGCTCCTGACAAAGTTTGAACAGGGAGTGATATGAGGGGCCTGAACCCAGAGATGCTACAATGGAGGAAGAAAAACCCGCCTTCTCCCCCTTCTGCCCTTGGGACAAATTGAGGAATTGGTGGTATGCTTGGCCAGGCCAGGGAGGAGTAGAAGGCTCTAACAGAAAGCAGCTCAGCTATTTCCTTCATTACATGAAGGCCCAAGGGCTCAAATGGGCAGAGGCTGGGCCTGGGATGTCAGGAATTAAATAGAAACAGCCTCTTCCATGTGTGAATGGCAGTGCCGCACCTTGTCTTCCACTCAGCCTGGCCCAAGGCCTGAAGTCACCTGCCCAGGGACACAGCCACTGTGGGTCTCCTAGCCCTAAGGTTCCTCCCTGGAACTGCTGGGCCATTGTTTCTAGAGGGCTCTAAAGCAGTAGCCAGTTTCTGTTTCTGCTTCTCTTGTAGCTGATAATACCCAGAATCAGGAGTGCTAAGGAGGGGCCTAAAGATCCTAGGATCACAGACTTAGAGCTGGGAGGGACCCCAGAGATGGTCACATCCCATCCCATCCCTTCATTTCACAGATGCCAAGAGAAGCTTTCTGGGGTCCCACAACTAAGAGGGCCTGACTCCAAGTCCAGGGCAAACAAACCATGTGTTAGGAACATTGTCTAGCCCCGTGAAGGCCCTAGTCTGAGCACAGGGAAAGGGAGCAGGCACAGCCCATGCTGAGACAGATCCTGTAACAATCACAATGATTCAGCAGTGTTACCAGCTGTGTCCAGGGCCAGTTCTCTCATGGGTGTGTCCTTCACTCTAGTAAACTTTAGGGAACCCACTGGGACATTGTCTTTTCTCAAGAAAGAACAGCTTTAGGGTCCAGGAACAGGCCTGGGCAGGCAGGAAAGCCCCAATCCCATGCCCTGGCACACGCGGTTCCACTGGCATGCTCAGTAATGGCTTGGCCTCACTTCTTGGGAAGAGCCTCAACCAACCCCAATCCATTACCTAAGAGTCCTCTTATCTAGAGTTGGCTCCAGGGTCAACGGCTAGCTATCTCTTGCTTAACAGTGGCCCTGATAAAAAGCAATGAGTGCCTTTTCCAAGTGGGGAGGGGCTGAAGGAGGCAGCCAGGCACGGCTCTGGCTTAGGTCAGTGTTCATTCCAGCCCTGCTCGAGTGACACGCTGGCAGACAGCTGCCTATGCCCCCATTCCCAGGACCTAGGCTCACCCCAAAAACAGAGCTGAGAATGAAGAGAAAGCGGCCTTATCTGAACTCAGTTCCCCCAAAATGCCATGTGGAACATCCTGCCAGCAGGCCTCTTTGCCCCAAAGCTGACGGCAATCTCTATCAGAGGCTCCTGCTAGATGGAACTCCTGGGCATGACTGTCCTTTCCACGTGAGCCCTCAGCCACCAATGCCTTTCCTCAAGGCATTCCCTCACTGACTGAGCACAGAGAAGTAACTCCCAGAGACAGAGCCCGCCCAGGGCAGTTGCCGAGGGTCAAGATGAACGTGAGGAATTCCTGTCTGAGCTTGAGTCTGCCTCTGGGCCCAGGTGCAATCCCAGATCTGGCCAGGTGCCACCATTTTGTGCAACATCCCACCTTGTTTGTTACACATGCCTTTCCCAGCAGTTCCTTTAAATGTCTGTCGCAAAGTCATCTCTCTTTCATGGGAAATTACTTCCTAAGACTACAGAGAATGATAAACTGAGTCCTCTGGGTCAATGTGAAATGAAACCCCTATGCTGGCCATGGATCATGAGAAGGTGTCACCTATGAACAGTAGAAGGTGGAGGGCTCAATAAATAAATACTGGCTGATACACCAGAGAACGAAGAGATGTGAGTCACTAACAAAGGGCCTCCCCCACACACACACACGTGAGCACAAATCAATCCACCAGTGTCCTGAAACTCACCTACCCATCTTCTTGCCCCCTAGACTGACAGACATGTCTGTGCTGACCATCAACCACCTACTATGTGATGGTCACAATATTTTCCAAGCCCATACACAGCCCACTGATTGCCAGGTTCAGACACCATTTTTAGGTTTGTTAGCTCAGTGGTTAGAACACTCCAGCAGGGTTGAGTGAGAAAAGTACTGAACTGGGCCAGGCCTAAAAGTTTTCTGGCTCTTCCATTTGCTAACTGTATACCTTGGGCAAAAACTAAGGGGATTGGACCAGATAATAACTATTGTCCCTTCCCAGCTCCAGTCCTACTGTGTGCCAGGCATACAAATGCCAAGAATGAAACAATCTCTTCTCCCGAAAGACTGAGACCAAGGGCTAAAAGTTCATCCCCATGTGAAATTTCAATGTTTTCCTTAACCTACCAGCCACGATCGGGCCAGTCATCTTTCCAAGGTGTGTCATTGGCAAGTAGAACCCCATGACATAGTGTAAATGTAAGAACAAGTGTAGAACTTTGTACACCCAAGTGTAGGTAGAGCTGAACTCTGAGAGCATATGTGGGCAGGCAGTGGCATCATTTCTGTGTGCCCATCATTTGGGCCCTTGCTCCTGCCATCCCCTGGACCACATTTATTTGGGGGGTTAGAGCTCTTGAGCTCTTGGTGGGCAAAGTCATCCATTCCTCCCTGCACTGCAGATTAGCAACTCAAAAGCCTCAGAGAGTTGCCTGGGACAGTGGGGAGTATGATCACACAGCTAATGAGCATCAGAGGCAGGACAGGCACCCAGGGCTCCCTGCCTTCAAGCTGGCCTTCACGTCCTCTAAGACTCTGCCTTTTCTAGGCTGTAGGGCATCTTAACTCATAGGTATTCAAAGGTACCCCATGCTATCCATCAATTCACTCAGTGACTAGCGAGTGCCTGCTCTGTGCAAGGCCCCATGCTCGGCACTATAGAAAGACACCTAACCTCTCTGGGCCTCAGTAGCCTTCTCTGTAAAATAAGAGTTGGTCTTGGTGGCCTCTTAAGTGCAGATGGGAGTGACTTGCCCAAGGTCACAGGATTAGTAATAAAACCAGCATTCAAACCCAGTTCCTGGATTACAAATGCTCTTCCCAAAAAGAGACCAAAAGACCACGATGAGTCTTGGATTTATCTTCAGACTGCCAGGGATTTTACCTCTGGTCTACAAGGAGAGCAGCAAACAGTGAGACTCACAATGGGTCACCATGTGTCCCAGTTGTCTTCTCCAACCAAGAGAGCCATCAGCTTCGCCACTCTGGACAGAAGGGTTAATGTTGCTGCCTGTCTAGTGTGGGACACCAGGTGGAGAATATTTGGCCTCAGAAGATTCAGTGGGTTTGGGAGCCTCAGGAGAAGTGAAAAAGGGGAAAGGGAAAGGCAAAAGAATCTTGACCTGTTCCATCCCAGAAAGAAAGTAGCATATTACCTGGCTTTGTCGAAGTATTTGCCCGTGTAGGCCATTCCACATGCTGCTCCAAGCCCTTGACCCAGGGAACCAGTAGCCACATCTGTAAAGGCTTGTTTCTACAATAAAAAAAAAAAACAGGCTCTAAGAGTGGAGGTGGTGTGGTGCGCAGGGAAGGGCACTGCTTTGGTTGGACTAGGTGTCTATGAGGTTCCCTTCTTGGCTCAGGAGGCAAGCCTTGACTCTGCCTCCACCTGTCCACCACTGCCACTGCTGATCACTTCTCAAATCTATCAACTTTCACTCAACTCAGGAAGCAGCTGGGGCACCGCCCCATCACACTGTTTACAGAATCAGGTAAGTCACTCCTACACTGAGACAGCCTAAAGGGGATCCTGAGCAGTACTACAGGGTCCCAAGATCTACCAAGAGCTAGACGGCACAGAGAAACTGTGACTTCTAGTCATCACAGAGTGAAGTGACTTGTCCAAAGTCACAAAGCCAGAGTGTATCAGATGCGGGATGGGAGCCCAATTCTTCCTAACTCCAAGGCTAGCTCCCTATCCACTATGTCATTCTCGAGAGAAATTCTCAAATGAGACAGGGACATTCAGTCACCTGAAAAAGGCTATAAACTATCTGCTGGCCCTGATCTGGATGCAAATCAAGTTTTACAGTAAGAGCTAGAAAAGACAGAACTTGGCTCCCTTCAGGGCAAGGCACCAGCTTTTGCCTGTGGCATTGCTGTCACCATGGCATGGCTGCTCTCCCCCAAAAAAACTCTGTCCCATATAATGTGAGCTTGAGGGCACAGCCTGTTTTTCATTGTCTTTGGGTTCTGCATATTCGTTTAGTCATTTCAGTCACGAGACTCTCCTTAGCAAACTGCTGGGGTGGTTGTTTGCCATTTCCTTCCCCAGCTCATGTACAGATGAGAAAACTGAGGCAAACAGGGTTAAGTGACTTGCCCAGGGTTCCAGCTAAGAAATGTCTGAGGCTGGATTTGAACTCAGGAAGTTGAGTCTTCCTGGTTCCCAGCCTAGCACTCAATTCATTGCACCTCCAGCCGTGGCTAGTTACATATAGTGGATGTTTATTGGATCGGATTGGATGGAATGAGTAGACCATTCATTCATCTCCTAAGCAGAGACCCAAAGATGGCTTGGCCAAGCCAGAGTCCAAGGCCCCGTCTTTTATGTCACACATGCTTGCAGTGGGTAGAGTTGCCCCATGGGGACTTGGCATGGACAACAAATAGCAGGCTTTGATCTCTAACACTCAGAAATACTCCCCCCAATGGATTTGAGCTCTGAAAAGGACAAGATGACTTCCAGAGAAGCCAATAAGCCAGGAATCCAAGCATCTGGCATTCCACACGGGAGCCATAGGCAGCCAACCAAGGTCCCCTGGTCTAAGCTCCACTGAAAATCTCTACGTTGGGCTAGTTTTCTGCTCCCCAATGGCCTCACCTTTGGAACTGCACAGTGAAACTTTGCCATTTCCTAAGAACAAAGGCTTGGGCTGGAAGGAGCCTGAGATGTCTCTGAGCTCCACTAACCTAATCTCTTTCTGCAGATGTGAGAACCTGATGTTTGTCCAAGGTCCCACGGGTCAGTGAGACGAGGAGGCAGGATTTGAACCCTGCTCTTATGACTCCAAATCCAACACTTTCTAGAGTGAAATATACCCTCTTTGTGATGGCCAGATGACAATGGGGAACCAAGGATCACAGACAGAGACTGGGGAGGACATTAGAGGCCCTAAGCAGATTTGAACCCTCGATGGAGGCAGGGGGGCAGTCTGAACGTTTCTTCTTTAGCCTAAGTAGACATGGCCAGTGGTCATGGGTAATGAATAGCCTTCAAACCAACATCATGCCTTCTTGTGCCAGTTTCAGAATCAGGGTTATCCTTTTCAGGCCAGGGTCTGACGGTGCACCCTCCATCCAGACTCACGCCACTTCCAAAATGAAAATGCCTGTGTCTGTCTTGTTCTAATCCCAAGTTGGCTTGCTTCGCTTATATGTGTAAGATATGAGTGCCCCTGGGGAAACGGGACATTTCAACAGAAATCACTTAGCGACTCATCCCCCCCACCCTCCACCCTGCCCTATACTTACGGGGACTGGGTGGCCATCTAGAATGGAGGTGACCTTCCTCAAGTTCAACAGCTCAGCCTCTGGCAAGAAGCCGGCCTCCGCCCAGACCGCATAGAGGATGGGAGCTGCATGACCCTGGGAGGAGCAAGAACGAATTAGCAAGAGTAGGAGCAGGAGAAGCAGAGAGAGGAGGAGGACAGGAAGAGGGAGGGATGGCTAGGCTGGAACAGACAGTAGAACACTGGGGAGGACACTGACACATCTGCCTTGGGGCAGCTGTTTCTTACCTTGGACAGCACAAAGCGATCATTGCTGGGGTCCCTGGGGTCCTGGGGTTTATACTTCATGGTGTGGAAGAAGAGGACCGCCATGATCTCTGCTGCACTGCAGCATGATGTGGGGTGGCTGCAGGCCAAGGAGCAGACACCCAGGTCAGTGAGCTGCCAATGATCCCAAAAGCCCAACCCAGAGTCCAAACCTGGCAGCCCAGTCATCCTGAGTCCTAGACTCTTGGCTCCGAGGAGCCCTTTGAACCATGACCTGAGGTTGGTGGAGGCCCCCTGACTTATGGGGGAGCCAGAATGTGAAGCAACAACATTGTACCTTACTCTCTTCGCAGAGGTGGGGGACTACGGATGAAGAGCATAGCCTATACTACGAGGCTCAGTTGGCTAGCTCTCCCTTTTTTATTCTTTGTTAAAAGGACTGACTGGTGAGGAGGGCTGGAGTGAGAAATATATATGATGTAAAAACAAGACATCAATAAAAATTTTATTATTTTAAAAAGACAAGAAGTGACGTAAGATGGCACCTGCCTCCCTTCTTTACAGGTCAGGGGCTCTGGGTGTGGCCCACTGCACTGGTCAGACTTTAATGTGTTGGTAAAAAAAAATGTTTGTTACATGGGATGATTCCCTGTGGGGATCAATAAGAAATGAGGGTGATGCAAAAACAAAACAAATCAATAACACGATTTTTAAAGGAAGGTTGTGGTGGGATTCTCCCACTTGGGGACCACCCAATGGTCTTAAAGGAATCGGAGAATTTTCTCCACCATCCCAGAAGCAGCAAATTGGCTCTGCCGCTCCTCACAAGGTCAAAGTCATATTGCGGAGGTCGGCAGAACCGCAAGGGAGGACCTCGAATAAATGTTGGTCTTGGAATTTAGCCTTTAAAAAGCCAATTGTTGTCAAGAGATACCTATTCTACATCTTTCTAAATTTCTTTTATAGTCTAACCTTCACTTTTGTGGGGGTGGGGGGCTGGGACCATAAAGAGTCACCAGCCTGAGCCTTCGTAGCTACCTGATGTTCTCCACTCTGAGATCCCCTGGACCCTCAGGAGAACCAAGCCTGAGATACAATGGACAGCCACCCGACCCGAAACGGGGCTTTGGGCTCCCCCAGTCTTTCTCGTTGTTTCGTCTTCAGTGGATGTTAGTCACTAAAGGATTCCTCCAGTACTGTCTCTAATACAGTTTCTCCCCCAATGTACCTCCAAGATTTCAGCTCAAGCTGAAAATACCCTGGTTTGAAATATTTCTACTTCCCTCTAGGACAGATTCCAAAAATCCTGGGCACGTGTTTTCAGCAGACTGTCCCTTTGCTGCTTCTATGTGAGACATTTTTGAAGAAGACCCAAAGCCTTGTTTGCCACATGTGAACAATGTTCTTGAACCCACCCGCAGCACACAGGGACCCCCACTCTCCATGCATGTTAACGTGTGGCTGACTGGCCCACTGGGGGAAATGCTGCTCATTTCCTTCTCACACACCATAGCTTCCATATCTGGAGGCTGTGAACCTTCAGAGACCTCTTCTCTCTGGTGAGTCCTCACCACACAGGAACCCCAGAATGGGAGGTGAGTTACTACCAACAGTTCAAACAGGGATTAGTGAGGGCAATGCTGCTGTCATGAGAGTTAATCTACAAAACCCAAGCACATGCAAGTTTAATGCTGCCATTCCTAGGGTCTCAACCACTTCATACTTAACCATTTTCTATGAATTCCTGCTCTTGGGGGGAAACAGATAACCTGAAAGAGCAAACAGGTATTCCAGTGAAATTACTCTGACTCTATGGATGAATTTCTTAAATTATAACCCCCCCCACACACACACACGACCCCCCACATTTTGAGGGGGAAAGTCCTTCTTTCCCCTTCAAACCAGGCACAGCAAAGCAGATGGACACTTTATAACGGATACGTGTAGGGGTCCCACCGAGGCATGATCTCACATGTAATGTGACCCTTTCAATGGCAGCACCGAAGTGGGCCAAGAGACATAGGATCCTAGCCCTAGAGTTTGAAGGAATCTCCCAAATTCATCTGGTCTGATCTTCATTTTGTAGTAGAAGAAACAGGCCAAGAGAGATAAAGTGACTTGTCTAGGGTCACACAGTAGTAGTTAGTTTCTGAGGCTGGATTTGAACCCAGATCCTGACTCTGAAGACAGGGCTCTTGCCACTGTCCTCTGCTGGTTCCCTAGTTCTAGTTCACTGTCCTCTTGTGGTCCCAGGAGTCCAAGCCTAAGGTGATGTTCTGTCTCTAGAACCTGCCTCCCTGAGTTCAGTTCCTAGTCTAATGTGGCCCTAACTCATTGAGAGTACAGGCAAGTCACTCACCTGGAGGGGCCACAGCTTCCTTATGTAGCACATAAGAGGCACCAGAGAGACCTGGGTTCAAATCCCACCTTTGACTCTTACTCTGGCTACATCCCTTAACCTCTGAGAGCCTGTTCCTTGTCTTTAAGTAATGCCTGGGGTGGTTGGAAGGCTCAGATGAGACTGGAGTAAAGTCCTTCGCAGACCTTTAAATACTAAGAAAGGTTAGTGCATTTTACGGAATGATCACTCCATTTCCCTCTGGCCTGACAGTCCATGTTTCTCTATGAAGACAGTCAAGCTTTACTTTGGGGTTCCTTGGGATCGCTGGGCTCAGAGCACAAAAGGGAACAAGATTCAGATGTCCCAGCTGCCCTCCGGGATTCCTTGTTGGGTCCAGAAGGCAGATCAGGAGCAATGAATGATCGAGTACAGCTTAAGCTCCATGTCAAGGGAAACTACCTTACCATGAAGAGCTGTCCCTACCTGCAATGGCTGTTTTGGGACACAGTGGGCTCCTCAAACAGAGACAGAAGAAGCCTTTTGGTGTAGGGGGCTAGAGGTGGGACTAGATGGGCGCCTGAGGGCCTCTCCAACTTTGAGAGTCTTTGAACATGGCAACATCCCGTTGAAGAATTTAAAATATTCTGAAAATTCTCCAAGGGGAAATGGAGAGAGAATCAGGCCCTTCCCTCATCCACTCCAATGATCCTGGAGAGAACCAAGCCCAAGGGTGCTCACTGTGAGCCAGCCCCAGTGGCAAAGAACAAAGATTTAGGCAAAGATTTAGGACTGAAATACCTTAGAGGCCACTGAGACCAGTCACCCTCACTTTATAGGTAAGGAAATCCAGTGACTTAGGCAAACCCACTATGCATCTGAGGTAGCATTTGAACTCAATTCCATCATGACTGGAGCATAAGGTTCTATTCACTGCACCACTTGGTATGTGCCTTCCCCTTCTCAAACCCAGCAAAGAGAAAACCTCTGCAAATAACCCGCAATGGGCCACACTAAGCCTAGGACATAGATTGCTTTCTCTCATGTACCAGACGTGTGTGAAAAGTCAGGTGATGACAGAGCAGTCTAGGAGAGGGCACATATGCCAAGTGGGTTACCCATAGATAGAAATAAGCCAACAAAATTCCTTGTCTTTGAGCTGGTATATGGATAGGCTCCCATCTCCAAATCCACTTCCTCCCTTTCCAGGACAGTGGATTCAGCTTTTATGACTAACAGCCTTTCCTCGGAAATTGTCCAGATGTCTCTAATCCATCCTAACCCCAAGTTGACCCTAAAAAGCATGCTGACCACAAGAAGGCAGGTTCAGTGGGAAAGACCGTCTGTACCCAGGAAATTCCTCATGAGAGGTGCTTGGAACACCAAAAAAGAGGGGAGAGGAATCCACCCTCACCTCCCACCCCCCAACCCCCCCCCCACTGCCAGCTATCAAGCACAGAAGGTTATCTTTGAGCTGCAAGGAACCTCAGAAATCAGAGTCAAACCCCTTGCTTCACGTTTGGAGCAAAGAGACTCACCCAAGACCATTCAGTCAGTTGGTGGCAGAAGGAACTATCTTATTACTAAACTAATAGCATGGCAGAAATTACCCCAGAGTTCAAAGGAGGAAACTCAAACCAGTTAGCCCACATCACTTGCAGAACGTATTGCTTCGGTATCTGTTCTACAAATCCAGCCCCATTCTCTTGAGCAAGAAGGAAAGAGAGGAAACTCTTGGTACCTGGCCTGATCAGGAAAGGGTTGGGAGGCAGGCTCCAGCACACCACCCTAGAGAGGCTTATTAGGTAGCTTACACACGACTCACCAGTTTTCAAAGGATTAGAATATGAAACTCTCAACATTAAAGCTTTCCAACACAATGGGGGTCAGGACCCATACTCAGCATCTCAGTTACAGCTAGAAGGGACCCTAGCAGAAACTAGTCCAACGACCCAGATTTGGCAAAGGAGGAAACTGAGACACAGAAGGCCAGGCCATGTACTCAAGATGCTGGTCAGCTACTTCCCAGCTGGGAAGGCAGGGGCTTCTGGCTGCAAAACACCACATATGATAGTCTTTCTCTTGGGAATTATTCTCTACCATGCCTCAACTGGGAATTATTACCTACTATTCCTCCCTCCTCTGAAGGTACAGGGTCCCATCACCACCACTTGCCATGCTCCGACCCAGTGTTTCCTGAGCTCCTGGGTGATATCAAGATGGTTATAAGCAGTTCCAGCTCCCAAGGTAACAAGGCTTAGGGCTGGGGCTAGGCCTCTTGAACATACACCCCATGAGAGGAGGTGGGCTTTTGACAGTTTGTTTCCTCCTTCCTCCCATGGTCCTCTTCCACTTCATCATGGAAGCATAGCCAGATGGCATAGAATGAGTACAATTCCCTTATTTTATAGATGAGGAAACTGAGGCCCAGAGTACTAGAATGAATTGCTTGAAGTCAATGGATGATTAAGTGACAGGTCTAGCATTTGATTTCTGGTCCTCTGGAGATCCTGATACTTTCCACTGTTGAAGGCTGCTTTGGTGCTGCTTGGAGACAAGCGCCTGGGCATTTCCCCAACAAAGCGTTAAGAAGCCTGAGAGTTTAAGTATTGAGGAAGCAATAGCTATTGTCCAGTTTTTGGTTATTAGTCCAATCCTTAGGACAAATCAGACCCAGAGCAAAGGAAGCTGAAGTGGAAGAAAGTAGCAAGTAATCTAGTCTTACTGTAGGGAAACAATATGGCTGCAGTGGTCCAGGCCCTGGCATATCTTCCTGTCCTCCAGGAAGTATAACCAGTAACACATAGCTTCTCTGTGGTCACGGGAAGTGCTGTGTACCACGGGCTATGACACTGGGCCACTGGGCTCATGATCTTAAAGGGACAGACATTTGGGTGTGGACAGTAAAGGGAGGCTGGTGAGCAGAAGCAGCAAAACCCCCATCTGGACTCTGACCCCATGCAGGTCAGTCATAGTCATAAAGAAAAGCCTCCATACTTTGTAACTGCGATGACTGCAGGTGGGTTCATGCCAGCTGCTCATCCCATTGGAGGGTGTAAGCAGGATGATCCACATTCCCTAACAGAGCTGGGTCAATTCACCAAGGTCTGGCCAGTGGACGTTTGGACAGAAAACCAAGTCACTCTAAGGCTGCATGCTCCATCCACACCAAAAGATGAACTCTTACCTCTCAGGGAAAATCTTGGCAAGTTCACCCTTCCCTCACTTTAAGCCAGGAACCTGGATCTTATGTAAGCATTGGGGTAACAAAAGTTTAGCAAGAAGGAGTCAAGTGGAGAATGAGGGAGTTAGAGAATCACTGGAAAAGGCCTTAGAAACACACCTAGCTCAGCCCCCCCTTATTTTATTTCACAGATCAGTAAACTAAGGCTCAGAGCTGATTAAGCAGTAGGAACCAGGACTCCTTACTCCATCTAATGTTATTCCCACAACTCCATCCTCCTTCCTAGCTTCCTAGCTTCAAGGATATTATATCCATAGAACAGAATTGGATCTGATCCCTAATTAACTTGTTCTGGCTTCTTAAGAGGCTATCTTCCCATGCTGTCAATGATCAGATCATTCCTTGAGTTTCATGGGTATTCCTTGAAATCAAAGGAATCTGAGTAGGGAGCCAGCCCTAACAACTGGGGATGAGGGAAAGCAGCCTACCAAAATTCCTGGCTCGCTGTCTCTCCACGCCCCCCCCCCCTCTGCTTCCCCACCCCCATCATGGGCACAATGGAAACAGGAATGAGGAAGGCAAAATCTCCGATTTCATTAACTTTGAAACCCAAGGAAGGAGACTGGCTGGGAAATGTCCAGCCCTTTCTTTAGTGAGCCTACATATCTCCAAAGATCCAATCCAAGGAGCATTTATTAAGCATCTTCTATATGCAAAGTAAGACTGTGGCTGAGTCAAGAGAAGCTGGACTTACAGTCAAGAAGACCAGAAACCTGCTGCTAACACACACTGACTAGGAGAAACTGGTTGAGTCACCCAACCGGGATTAGGGCTTCAAGCAACTCTACCAGACAATTAATTGGAGAAAAGTTGTCAATCTTCATTAGTGAACGGAGTTTCTACCTTCCCTCCCCGCCCCACACACTTAAAGTGCAAAGATTCCAGAGATCCCACCCATCTCCAAAAGAAGGCCCTGCCTTCGGGGAAAGACTATTGTGTAAAGGGTGTGGGGAGCAGGGAGCCTGCCCTAACAACTGCAGATCCAAGGAAACTGGAGAGTCTAAGATCTGAAGGTGAAGAGGGGGTGCCATTCCAGGCCAGGTAAGCAATCCACCAAAGGGCATTGAAGCAAGAATGGCTTGAACACAGGCAGAGGCCTGCACAAAGAGGTCACCTGAGCATTCAGCATCTCTAAATGTCTCTAGAATCATTCAGGCTGTTCCACTACTGCCCCCAGGCACCAACAGGCTAGGGATAGAGGGCAGATTTCACTAGTACTGGGACTTTCTGTAACATATGCATGTTGGCCCTTCATCTGCAATTCAGTCTAAAGAGTTGCCTGGAGCACTGGGAGGTAAGGTTTAGTGACTTGCCTAGGGTCACACAGCCAGTAGATGTCAGGTGAGACTTTTATGCAAATCTTGGTTTCAAGGCCATCTTCCATCCACTGTACCAGGCTCCATCAGGTTTTTTTTTAATTGCCAAATGTTACAATTGTTAGAACAATACAGCATTGTGGGCTCATAGACTTAGAGCTAGGAGGAATCTTAGAGGCTATGGAGTCTAAACCCCATCCCCCATTTTACAAATGGGGAAACCGAGCCTTATAGAAGTAAATGGCAAAGCCTAAATTCAAACAAGTCCTCTGACTCCTAACATGGTGTCCTTAGTGGGAGTAGGACACCAAAAGTTGACAATACAACAGGACAGGAAACGCAACAAAAATGATTTTTTTTCAACCCTAAAGCATAGCTGACCCAGAAATGCACCAACTAGAGCCAACCAATGAACTTACTAGGAGCCTACTATGTCCCAGACACTATAGGCAACTCCCAAATTAAATCTGACTGCAACCTCAGTTATTTCTCTCTTGGTGCATGCCGCCTATTTCTCAAGCTATGCCGACCCCATTCTTTATTCCAGGAAACCGTTAGCTGGAGCTTTCAGATAAAGTCAGTTTAAGGGTTTATATGTAATACTAATTGCTGGCTTTTTGTTTTCAGAATATAAAGATGAGTAAACTGAGGCATGGCACAAGTCATCCATCTTTCCCAAAAGTCATGATGCAGTATAGAAATTGTGATGTTGAGAAAAGGCTTGTGAATCGTTACTCCAAAGAGCCCACCTTGGTGAGCACAGACGTAATTCATGTAATAGCTGGGGATTCATGGATTGGGTGGCTAGACATCAGCTTTACCCAAATGCTGACCCCTACTTGGCACAGAAACTCTCTCCCAACTACTCCCAGGAAGCCCAGCACTTGGCCAAAATCAGTAATAACATCTAACAGGGACACATTAGAGTGCTTTACAAGTGTTAGTTTTTCCATTTCTCTTGAAAAAAAGAAGAACCAGTGGTGACCACTTCCATTTGCTAATGTGTCTTACAACATTAGTTAGCAACAAGTTAGCAATGCCCCTTCCTTCTGCAAAGTTCCAAGTTCAGCTTTCCCTCTGGTCTTTTTTTCTCACCCTCTCTTTGCCCCATCTTTACAACTAGACTGTTTCAATCCCCTGTCTGTACTTTGTCTAGTCTCTCACACACAATTTCCCTTGAGAGTAAAGATTGTTTCCTTCACTGATTTGGAACCCCCAGGCCTTAGCACATAGTAGGTGCTTAATGTTTGTTGACTGATTTGATTTTTGGAAATCTCTCAAACCCTTGGCTTCCTCCTGAAATTACATTGTATATATTTTTATTCATTCCCTAATCTGTACAGATTGTATCTCCTCCTAGTAGAGGAGCAAATTCTACAAGCTGATGTTCCTTTTTTGTCTTTAGACCCCCAAATGAGAGCAGGCATCAGAACCAGGAAGACCCAGGCTCTAATTCTGCCTCTGACCCATGTTGGCCTTAACTTCTCAGTGCCCCACACTGTTATAGAACAGGGGCACAGACTGCTGGATCTGCAGTAAGAAGATGTGGATGCAAATACCACCCTTGACACTACCCTTGTGACCTTGGCGAGTAAGTCACTTTGTCTCCCTGGGCCTACTTCCTATCCATAAAATGAGGATTTGGACAGCTGGTTTGAAGCCCCTTTTCAACTCTAAATCCGCCCAGTCTGCTTGGTAAAGGGTCCATACTGGGAATTTCTTACAATGAAATCACACACAGATCTGGACACCCCCCGCCCCAGTCAAGTGCTTTACACACAATTTGAAGCTAGGTGGCACAGCAGATAGACCACTGGGCCTGGAATCAGGGAGACTTGAGTTCAAATCAGTCTTTCATACTAGCCGTGACCTTGGCCAAGTCATTTAACCTGTTTACCTCAGTTTCCTCATCTGCAAAATGGGGGTACTAATTGCACCTACCTTCCAAGGTTGTTGTGAGGATCACAAGTAAAACACTTAGCACAGTGCCTAGCACATGGTGGTAAGCGCTACATAAATGTTAGCTATAAACATGTACTAAGCACCTACTATGTGCTGGAGATGAAAAAGAGGTAAAAGACATCCCTGCCAACAAAGAATTCACAAATCTACTGAGGTTATTGAAGCTGATAATCTAATAATCTAACAAGCAAACAACCAGTAACAAAGAAGCCATATAGAGAATAGGACTTTAAGGAGCAGAGGGCAGGCACTAGAATTAAGAGGGGTTGGGAAAGGCTTCCTAGAAAAGATGGGATTTCAGCCGAGCTTCCTCACCATCCACTCTGAGCTGCCTCTACCCTGAGCCTCATCCTTCACCCCCAGCCTGTTCTCTAACTCCTTTGGCACTTGTTAATGGTGTGTGTTGCAAGACAAATTAGGAAATGCATCTGGCCAGAGCGTTGGGGCTAAAAAAAAAAAAGGCAAAGAGCTGATGCTTGCAATGTAGATGGCCACTATTGAGCCCTGCTTCCTTCCCATCAGCACTCTGTAAGCTGCCTAATAGGCGTTCACCTCTAATGCTCCACTGGGCCACAAATACCCAGGGCCTCATCCTTCTTATAGCATGTCTAGAGTGGTAGTGCAGCCTAGTGAGTGGGACACTTCACTAGGAAAAGAGAATCCTAGATTTAGAGCTGGAAGGGAACACCAACCCCCTCAAACCAAGGCCAAAGATTTTAAGTGACTCCCTCAGAGTAACACAGTATGGGTCTGAGACAGAATTCATATGGACCAGCCTGGTTCAGATCCTAGCTCTAACACTCAGCATAGGAAGTAATTAATGCCTGGATCATTCATTTGATTCTCTTTTCAGAGGTGACAAGGGTACTTGATAACGGAAGCAGGATTGGAACTCACCCCTTCTGATTCCAAACCCAACATTTTCTACTCTACCAACAGAATGGCACAGCCAAGGGAACCTGGGTTCAAATCAAACCTCTGGTCTAGGTGACTTTGGGCTGATCACTCCCCCTTCCCCTGGGATTCAGTTTTCTCAGTTGTAAAATGAAGACAGTGCCATTAGACTGTGCTCTCCTTGAGAACAGGGTAGTCTTTTGCCTTTCTTTGAAACTCCTTCACTTAGCACGGTGCCGGGGATGTAGCAGGTACTCATAGATGTTTGTTGATTGACTGACCATAGGTCATATTTAAGGGCTTCTGAGGGAGCCCTTAGCTCTCACATCATTGGGTCAAAGATGAAATGCTATCTGATCCAAGTTGGTGCAAAGCTTTTTTTCCCACCACGGGTAAAATTCCATAACTGTCAGTTCTCATCATTAGAGTACCCAGGACCAGGGGCCTTTTCATCCTTTAAGAGGAGCCAGGCCAAGTGCCCTTTGCAAGAGAACTTCAGCCCAGGCTGGTGAAAAGAGCAGTTCACTTTCTGAGGTTAATCAGTTCTCACAAAATGAATATGGAGGCCCCCAACTCCAATCCCAGCCTGAGGCCTGAATAAACAATAGCTGCTCCCTTCCTCTAGGGCAGGGGCAGCTGAAGTACAAACACTCACTGGGCTGAGCCCGAAGATAGATGGCGGCTTAGAAGCAAAAAACTCTTGCCTCCAGTTGGGCCATATAGCTAGCGAGCCAAGAGCTCTTGGCTCCATTTTACTACAGAAAGAACCTGCCTAAGAATACCGAAGTGGGGCCATTTGCATGAGATAAGAACTCAGCGATGTCATTGTCAGGGGGAACTCCAGCCACAGGGAACACCTTCTACCACACTCAAGTACATTCTCTGCAACTGAAGGCACTGAGACTATTAACCATATTAGCCCAGAGTCACAAAGTTGCAAAATTCGAACCCAGGTCTTCAATCAATGCAGACTGCTCTCCCCGTTAGCCCATGCCAAGTCAATCTCACCAGTATGAGAACTAAGTTATATCTTACAGGTTTTTTAAAATAGTATTTTCCTTCCAGTTACATGTAAAAACAGTTTTTAATTTTTTGAGTTCCATTTTTTCCCTGCATCCTTCTCCCCTCCCTAAAATGATAAGCAACTAAGTGTTGGTTACATACATACAATCATATAAAATGTATTTCCATATTAGTCATTATAGTTACCTGAGGTTCAGTGACTTAACCAAGATCCACATATAAAAAAAGGACCAAGACTTGAACCCAGGTCATCCTGACTCTAAGTCCAGCAATCCTCAACACTGTTTCCCAAAAATTAGAGCTAGGTGGTTTTTTCTTTTTTTGGGGGGGGGAGGGTGGTTTCCTTTTAATTGCCCAGTCAGACAAGGGTTTTAACCTCGGAGGCCAGCTCAGATTCTCTGGTGAGCAGGTGAGGGCACAGCTCATAAATGAATAACTCACCACAGACCTGAGGGACTGACCTACATTCTACTGAACATCTCCCCTCGGACTGCTTAGAAATCCTGCTGATAATTGGTTCTGACTGTTGGGCACAAAAAGAAAATAAGACCGTTTAGGCCCCCAGGGAATACATTCTTTGGCCAGTTGGTATTCTTCCTCTTTAGGCCTTTCTTCCTCTCAGAGTGGTAGAGCTGGAGATGCCCTTAGTGGCCATCTAGTAACCGTTTCACGTTAAAGATAAGGGAGGTGGGGCAAAGATAAGAGTGTGAGCCAGCCTGAATTTGGAAGGGGCAGCCAGGGTAAGGCTGGGACACTGGCTTCCCGCAAGCTCAAATCCTCCTCAGTCATTTGAAAAGGAGGTCCAGATTCTAGAATGAGGAATGAGCAAGACGTTTGAATGAGAAAGCCATTTGGGGGCATAGCCAAGTTATTTTTTTTT
>CM053624.1:370474100-370493672 GCA_028646595.1 Phalanger gymnotis | reverse complement strand
AGGAGATGCCCATCAATTGGGGAATGGCTGAACAACCTATGGTGTATGATTGCAACAGGATATTATTGGGCTGTAAGAAATGATGAGGAGGCTGATTTCAGAAAAACCTGGAAAACTTACATGAACTGATGCAGAGTGAAGTGAGCAGAACCAGAACATTGTATACAGTAACAGCAGCACTGTACGATGGTCAGCGGTGAATGACATGGCTGTTCTCAGCAAAACAGTGATCTAGAGCAATCCCAAAGGACTCGTGATGGAACGTGCTGTCTGCCCCAGAGAAGGAGCTGGTGTTGTCTGAGTACAGACTAAAGGGTGCTGTTTTTCACTTTCTTTTTTGTTGTTGTGTGAGTCTTCTTGTACAAAATGAATAATAGGTGATGTTTTGCCTGATTGTACATATATAACCTATATTGGCTTGCTTACCATCTCAGGGAGGAAAGGATAGAATTTGGAACTCAAAACTTTTTTTTAAAATGTTAAAAAATTGTTTTTACATGTGATTGGAGGAAGGGGAATAAAATATTTTTGAAAAAACAACAAATAAATGGCTTTCTTGTGTGGCCCTCCTCCCAAAAAGTTGTGCTCCTAATTTTTGAAATCACTTCTCCTATTTAATAGTAGAGTAAATGTCACCTCCTTGAAGGAGAGTTGTCCTTGTCAGTAGGCTTGTCATCTTGATTAGCACTTCAGCATATGAAGGTAGTGGTGCCACCTGAATCTGTGTTTTTGCATTGGAGAGAAAAACCCTTCTCTACCCATGACATTCTGGGGGCTCCTCTCCTGCCCAGAGGAAACAGGCAATGAGTCTACTTGGAGAGAGGATAAGGAGGAAGGTTTATAAAAGCCATGGTGATGTGATCAAATCTAGGCTTCTAAAGGAGTTTAGTCTCTCAGATAGTATGTCAGGTCTGTATGAGGAAATCAGTAAACATTCATCCTTTAAATGAATTGGATATGGCCTCTACAAAGATCCTTTACACTCTGGCCTGTTCGAATACCTTTTATTTTGTTGGCTGGCTCATCCTGTCCTCCAGGTATATGAGCCTTAGCAAACAGAGGAAAATAGCTGGCATCACTACCCTTTGTAGTGCCAGGTTCACCTTGGCATTCTTTCCTTGACATGGGAATAGAAGCCCCAGACCCAGCTCATCACCTGTCTTGTATGATTCTCTGAGCAGTGTCTTCTCTCATGACACCTGATTCTAGGCCTTTGTTCTATGCCAATGACTGGTGACGGCCCTTAGGTGTAACCGTGATCAGGTACTCTAAAGACTGAAATTGTATAATGACGTAGCTCCTTTGGTGCCTGTTTTCAGAGAATTGTCAACATAATCTGCAGCCGTGGGTATGTTAGATTATGCGGACAGAAAAATCACACGTTTTTGCCACTGACTTCTGCTCAAGTCCCTACCACTTTTGAACCTTATAGTAATGGATGATATATTTGTACAGGAGCAAGAAGAGGGATAGATGGCTTCTTTCTGGATTGTACTTAGGGCATTGAATTTTCTCCCTAGAATTAGCATTATGATCTAGAAGCTACCTTGAGTTTGAAATAGTTATACCAACAGAGAGCATAAGATTTGGAAGGTTCTTCCAAACTGAAGAGGCTTTGATGTGATTGTTGGGGTATCTCTCACCCCAAGCCCAGCCCCCCACGTTGGGGGCCCCAGGGAACAGAGTTCTGGGTCCATGAGCAAGAATAGACATAGAAGGCATGGGTTCTCTGTTGGTCATGGCAGTGCCCTCATGGGTGAAGCCTATCTGCCTCAGACATTTTCCTATTAGAGGTCTAACACTTGTTTCAGTTATTTCTATTTGGGGCATCTGTCTCGAAAATGCACCCAGAAAGCTGAAAATAGACTTAAATTCCTTGTTAATAGTCTTTCATCCCATTTCCACTTGTCCACTTTAAAAATAAAGTTCTTTAAAAGACTGTCAGATTGCTCTCTTAGGGAGGGAAAGAGAAAAGTTGAAGTTCAAAATTTAAAAAAAAATTAATGTTTAAAACCGTCTTTATGTGACGGAGGAAAAAATAAAACATTATTTTAAAAAAGAGATTGTAAGACAACAAGCATGTTTTGGCGTTCAGCTTGTCTCTAAGAGATATTTTTAAAATCCCATATATGTTGGCCGTAACAAGTGGAGATGTGCTAGTGATTTCTAAAAGCTTTCTATTGAGCTACATTAATTGAAGTATAATCATTGGCTTTTCCATTACTAGGAATAAAGAGTAAAGGAATAGAGTAAATTATTGCTAACATTTTGTTTCCTAAAGCAAATCTCGCAAAAGTTCCTAGAAATGATTATTTTAGCACACACAGAAAATCTGGGCTTTTACATTTTCTTAATTAAATCTAGCAGCTTCCTTGTTCCCAATGCTGTTTGCAGAGCTCCCGTGGAGAGCTGGGCCAGCGTACTTACAGAGTGATTTTTTTTCTTTTTCTTTTTTTAAAGAATCAAATTACAGACTCAACTATCTCAAGCCCTGGGTTACAACCAAGTGCTCGCCTCACAAACCCTGGCAGTGCGGAGGAGACGTCAGAAGAAACATCCCCAGGATTACAAACACAGGAGAAGGTGTGTCTGCCTAAAGTTACAACTTGTTCCCCAGGGAGAGAAAATAGGCAATATTGTTCAAGAATCAGATTCTAGGGATGAATGAGTGGCACAGTGAACTGGCCCTGGTGTCAGGAGGACCCATGTTCAAATCTGGCCTCAGACACTTATTAGCTGCATCTCCGGATAAGTCATTGAACCTTCATTGCCTCGCCCTACCCCCAAATCAAACTCTGACAGGTATAGGCTACTGTCTGTAAGTCTTAAGTCCCCGACCCTCCCCAACATCAATCAAAGGTCTTGGAAATGAACATTCTGTGTTACAAAGACAAAGAAGCTAGAGATGGGTGCCATACCTAAAGTCTCCTTGGTGTTGAGACCTCCTAGATGAGGAAACTCCTTCCACCACTGCAGACTGGCACCCCTTCTTGGCCTTAAGAGACTTAATGACTTCGTCCAGTCTCAGAGAGAAGACTTGAGCTCAGGGCTTCCAGCTCCGAGGCTGTCTCTCTGCCCTACTGTCCTGCCTCTCACAAAAACAAGTGCTCCTCCTAATTTTTATAGATTTTTAATTGGTGAGAGGCAGCCTGCTCTTGTGAACAGAGGGACTGGGCTGAAAGCCAAGAAGACATGAGTTCTAGTCACCCCCTGACCCATTCTGGCTCAGTGACCCTGGGAAAGTACCTTAACACTCTGAGATTGTAAGGAGTTTCTAGGTGCAGCTCCTGGCCCTGTTGCTTGAGTTGTCCTACATTACAATCTGACCTAGCAGGTTGTGGGTTTCCCTTGACAGGTAGGATCTTTAATGGATGAACAAGCTAAGAGGGCATCTCTTGATGGATTTCCTAAATGGTGTGCATCCTATGACTGTTTGGACTAGAGTGGAGTTTGGACTTCCAGAGTCCAAACTAACAAAATCCTCTGGTCTGCCTGCTGTCTGAAGCTATGTACGTCAGCTCAGTTTTCTGAACTCTTAAGGTCCTAGTAGTGTGATTATAAGCATATGTCTGTAGTGAAGATGAAACTTGAAATCATCTCTGTGTGTAATAAGCAGATAAACTAGGTCACAAGTGTTCATGTAGTCACCATGCCATCTAGTGGGAGAGAAAAAGTAATGGTCTGAGAAAACCAGTGATCAGCTTCATAATTTACTCTTTAGAATTGCCTCCCTGTGGGACTGTTGTTTTAGCCTGATGGGCAGGTGGAAAAATACTCATTCATTAGATAAAGAGGAAAAAAGGGTGATTATGGTGAGAATAAGGATTGCTTGGTCTAGTGCAGGATGGTGCCTTTGGCAGAGAGAATGTGGCCATGACATTTAATATTTACAGATGAACTCCCCAGTGCAGCCACGGTATTCATCAGAGAACAGCATCATTCAGATGAGAAAGGAGCAGAGGAGTCAAGCTTGATGGTCCAGATGATTGGTGTTCTATATGAAGCTGTCTCATAGTCTTGACATCTGATTTTGACTCTGTAACTATGGCTCCTTCCTTGAAATGACCGTCAGGTGCCACTTCAGTACTTCCAAAGGCCCCAATGCCAGTGGTGCAAGCTATTGCTCCTCATAATTGAGGGAGAAGGGGGTGTTTTTGTCTAGTTCATGAATTACTGTAGCCCTGGCACCCAGCTGATGGTGAGAAGCCTGAGCTGCCTTCCACAGGCTGGGGCTGAGTCTGCAGGCAGCACATAGCTTCCAAGCTAGAGGTTTTCTGCCTTGGCGACAGTTGGCAGATTCTTCTCTGTTTCCATAGCCTTCAGCATCCCTTTGATGCCTGGTAGAGTAGAATGAGTGCTGGATTGAGAGAGAAGGGAAATGGGTTCAGATCCAGACCCTACTAGTCACTCACCGCCTGGGTGGTTTGGAGCCTCAGTTTTCTTGTTTGTAAAATGAGGAGTTGGACCTGACAGCTTTTCGGGCCCTTCCAGGTCTGAATCATAGGGTCTGAAGCTAGCTGCAAAGAAAGAGTCAGAGCCTCAGAGCCTTTGGTCAGCCTTCAGTTCACCCAACCAGAGAAGGAAATGTCTTCATTCACTGACCCCGCCTGGCAGTGCCTACAATCAGTCAGTCAGATGTTTCAACAACTGGAATTATTGTGACCCGGAGTCAATTTTAATTAGACAAAAATAGACTATCTTCAGTTTAGTTGGCCCAAGGAAAATATTACTTTAGTATTTATTGATGGTACCTCATATGTTTTATAACTTCCCACTTCACTGACTTTGTTGTAGAAGGGCCCGTGTCCAGGGGACTGTAGGGAACTAGCTCCTGTCCTCTCGGAGCTTTCCTCCTATTAGGGGAATGGAGGGCATGTCCACTGTCTGCTGAGTAGAGACAAGGTCATGGGAGGAGGCAGCAGCAAGGATGGTCTCCTCCAGAGCTGGAGGAGATGAGACAAGGCAGCTGTGTTTTAAGCATGAGGTCAGAGTCTGGGGAGGGGCTTCCACAAAGGCATGGGACCAGGAGATGAAGTGTTGAGTTCCAGCAGAATCTAATGGGATGGTTGGGCAATGGGAAGGGATTGAGAGAGAATTCATATGATATGGCAAAGTTGGAGCCTTATTGACTAAGCTACAGATTTGGTAGTTTACCCTAGGGGTGATAGGGAGCCACTAGAGACTTTGGAACCAGAATCAGTAGCATCATAGATTTAGAACTGAGAGAGACTTTCGCAGTCACTTGGTTTACTCCCTTTATTTTACAGATGAGGAAGGAGGACCACACAGGTGCAGTGATCTGCCCAATCACATAGAGATTTGGTGGCATAGCCGTTATTTGAACCCAGACCTTCCGATTGCAAATGCAGTACTTGTACTATTGTTAGACTTAGGAAGATGTTTTTGGCAGCCAAAGGCCTGGATGCTCCCGATTAGGAGGCTGTTCAAATAGAGTGGATGAGTGGCGACCATGAAGGTCAGTGGTTGGGCAGCAGCTGAGTGACCGGAGGGAGGGGCACGCATCAGAGAGCTTACAAGGAGCTAGATCTGATCCACCTTGTCCGAGAGAGGAAAGCAGCAGGATGATTCCATGCAGGGCCCTTATGGGCAGCCATGTGACCTTGGGCAGTGTATTCTCTATGCCTCCATTGCCTTGTTTGTTAAAATGAGGGATTGGCATGGGTGATGGGTGGTCTCTGAGATCCCTGCCAGTCCTAGGTCTTCGAACCTGGGGGTTGGCAATAAGAGATCATTTAGTACAATGAGAAGAGTCCTGAATGTGAACCCTGGCTGGCTCTGTGTGACCTCATCCGAGGGTCCTCTTTGCTCTTCTGTAAAAGGAGCTCCCTTTCAGCTCCAAAGTGATGGTGAACCTAGGGAACATAGAAAACATTGTTCTATAGAAACATTGGAAATGAACTTTTGGAACACGGCCTGTTTGAAAATCGGGGGCCGCCTGTCTTCAAATGCAGAAAAGCCAGTGACAGGTGGGATCGGGAGGGCCTTTTCTTCTGACTAGCTTCCAGTAGTAAAGAAGCTACTTTGCTAAAATGATAATATGTGAACTTTTCATTCTTAGCCTTAAAATTTTATCCAAATCAGGGCTTCTTAGGAATCCTTAATGGGCTTTTGACCGAGTCAGTTGATGTTCTGGCTCAGGTGGCTGCTCCAAGAGGTAAAGCTGGGACTTGTTTCCTCATTGCTATTTGGCTGAACTTTTAAATGCTGAGCGCTCAGATTATTTTGGAGCACACAGCGCATCTCCCTCTTTATGCACGCATACTTGAAGACATCCCTTTGTCGTTCAGGCGGCCTGCCCAGGTCATGGACGGTGGAGAGCTAGGATCCGCATCAAAACTTTCCACTCACGTTTATTTACTAAAATAAGGCTCTGCCAGACCAGAGTAAAGGTCTCGAAGCTCCATGCTGGGTTTAGCGACAAATGGCATTTAAAACACTTGAGTTTTGCAAGGCCATTTACATTTCTTATAGGTACTGCCTCTGTTATCATTGACCCTATTGACTGATGGGGAAGCTGAGGGCCAGAAAAGTCTTGTGACTTGCCACAGATCATACTAGTAGTTGTCGCGGGTCGTGTTTGAACTCACAGCTTCATGGATCCCAGGCCACCCTCTTCCCTCTGGGCCAGCTGCCAAAATGGAGCCGTTATTGAAGCCCACTTGTGCCATGGTTTCTCATGGGCATGTTAAAGGCACCCGGTGTCCCAGGAGCGCTAGATGTTTCTAGGTTTTCTCATTCTCAGGCTTCCTTTTCACTCAGGACAAAGACCATTCCTAAGACTATCGAGTGCTATAAATCATGGGCGATAGGAAAGCTGCTCAGTTGTCCTGATTCTTGGTGGTGTTGTTGTTTTGCAGCCTGCTCCATCAGGACACAAGCACCTCACAGTGGAAGAATTATTTGGAACTTCGTTGCCAAAGGAACAGCCGACAATTGTATATCCCAATTCGGAAGGAGCCGAGAAGTTGCCAACTGACACCTCCCCCAAAGAGTATGACTTGTTCTCACCATTTTCTTTTGAGTCATCAAGGGGAACACATCAGCCAGAGAATCCCCTCATCCAGGCCAGTAGCCCCAGTGTGGGGCATCAGGAGGCCCCAGCTGCCATGGCCCCCCCTGACAGGAAGAGCTCGTCAAGCTGCTCAGTCCCCAGGAGCCCCGTGGTGAAGGCAGCTCCCCCAGCTGAGGCCACTGGGTCCCCAGCCATGAAAAAAGCTGCCCAGCAGCGGTCTCCTCTTCTTACCCAGCCAGCCCCTGAGTTGAGGCACAAGACACGGAATCTGATTGCCACCCAGAGCCAGTTGGTGGCCCCGCTGAGTGGGACAGGCCCTGGAGGCACTTCAAGTGCCAACCTTCTGCACAAGCTCCAGCTGACCCCACAACCATCAGCGCTCCCCAAGAACCCCATTGCACCTCACTTTGCCTCATCAGCAAGCCAGCTTGCAACCCCCGAGAGCTTCAGAGAGCCTCACACCAGAAGAAGAGGGGCCACAACCACGCTCAGCATTGCTGGGAGGTCTCCCCTGAAGGTAGGAGTCAACTCAGATTGAGCTCAGAGACTGAGATTGGGGCCTTGGAACCCTCTCCCTGAGTAGTCCATGGGATTGGGAGCGCATTCCTATATTCAATTTGTTTCTAGGTCCTGAAGGGTCTTCCCTCTGATATTCACTGTGTATAATTTCCACAAAGGAGGTGAGAGAGTGAGAGACCAAAATGAAAGTTAATGGGTCATGGAAGGAGTCAGCCTCAGTTGAATAGACTGTCTCATCTGGGCAGTGGGGACACAAAGAGAAAGAATTGGAACACACGGTCATAGATTTAGAGGGGGAAGGGACCTTGGAGGGCATTGAGGCCAGCACCCCTTCTCCCAGCGAGGCAGATCGGCTTCAGTGCCGGAGGCAAGATCCACAGGTCACTTCACTCTCAGATAGGTCCTGGCTGTCACGTTTATGATTTTGCGAGACCGATAAATGTGATGCAAATATTATCCATAATTATGCCAAGCAAAAGGCAGGGGTTGCTGGAGATAGTGAGGCTGGAAAGGGCAGCTGCAGCCTGGTGGCAGATGTAGGATGATGCAAACGCTGCTGACTTAGAGTCTAAAGGCCTGGGTTCAAATCCCACTTCTGTTACTGACCAGCCATAAGCAAATCACCTGACCTTTGTCACCTTCGTTTGCTGATCTCTTCTGCCTCCCAGGGTGCTGGAGGAGCCTAAATGAGGTCATGTTTCTAAAGTACTTATTATGATGCAGGGATTGGAGAAGGGAGAGCCTGGTTGGGGAAGGCCATTGCCGCAGTCTGGGTAAATGCTGGCAACAGCTTGAGTGTGGCAAACAGGAGAGGATGGGGGTGACCACTTAGAAGGGAAGCAGGGAGGGTGAGGGCATGTTTGAACTTTCGATTTTAGGTCTTGGCAGAGCATCAAGATGAAATGTTGAAAGTATATCCTGGAGCCTTGGGGAATGCTGGGACTGGAAAGAGGGACTTGGGAGCTAGCCACATCAAAGTTGTCATGGAATTCATGAGTTGGGAAGAAGAGGAGTCAGAGAAGGGGCAGCTGTAAAAGTAGGAAGAGGAATAAGGGAGAGGACGTTGTCACAAGAGTCAAAGGAAAGAGAAAGGATCGGGAAAGGAGGCCAGTGCCATCTGATGCTGCCAAGGGCAAGGAGGAAGACTGCCCCAAAGCCAGTGGGTTTGACATTGAACGCTTTAGTCATTGTACAGGGAAGGACTTCACTAGGAGTCGTGGGAATGGAGATCAGAGTGACTTCGGAGGGGAAGCAGAGACTGCAAGTGAAGCTCGGAACATGGTAGCTTGAGGTACCCCACAGTGGATGGGAAGCGCGGGCATATTTGTAGGCAGGTAAAAAGAAGCCCAGAGAGAGGAGTAGGTCCTCAAGATGCACGAGTCAGGCTGTGGAAAGGGGAGATGGACAAGATGAGCTGACACCCAGGTCGGCCCCTGAAACTAGGGAGGAAGAGACAATGAAGAGTTGAGAGGAGCGGTGCAGAGGAGGCCAGAGGTAAGAGCATATCAGGCTGGGGACTAAACTGAGACCCAAGGCGGCAGCAGCTGATGACATCCTGGCCTGTCCATTTGTATGGTCCCAGAGAGCCCTGCCTTACAATTTGGGATCACTTCTGGTTCCTGGTCAACCCTGATATTGTTTTCACAAATGACTTCAGTTTCATGTTCTCTCAGGCTAGACAGTTAAAATAAAAAGAAGGTACAAGAACCTACATGTCCTGACAGTAGGACTTCAGAGAAAGGGAGACAGATGAACCGCTCATCTGGAGCCTGGCCTAGAAAACTGCAAGACCCAGGCTCCTGATACTCTAGTGTTAGCAACTGATTCTTTTCTGCTTCATTTTTGCCAACTCTGACTAGTGATAGGACCTTTTTAGGATAGGAGGAGATAATGAGGGCTGAGAATGAGTACTTGCCATGTGCCACCCCTGGGCAGGTATAACATTGTGCAGTATCATGGGCTCCTGGAAAGAAAGGCATCTGTCTGACACTGGCCAGCCAGAGGACAGTTGTCTTCCCTGCCCTAGATGGCGTAGCGTCAGTGCATTGGCCTTGCCTCGGATCTCTAGTGGGTTAGTCATTGCTGTCTTCTGTGGCAGCTTCCTTCCTGACAGATGAGTTAGTAAATGGACACTTCTGCCAAATTGGAGTTTCTTAGTTTGGGCTTTTGTAAATAGCTCTTTGCTATCCCACCAGCCACTGTCTTTAGCTCCATGGAAGAGTGTGATTGTGTATTGTTTTGATGGTCTGTGATGAAGACTGGTTAGGGCTTCCTACGTGTAAAAAACCAGTAGACCAGTTCACAGAACAGGAGACATCATCTCTAGTTTGCCACGTCAGTACAACCTGGTGGCCAAAGTTTTCATCAGGTTCCTTGGCCATTATGATTGTTATAGTTCCAGGAATATTGCAAGAAATTTGTAGCTCAACTTTTCCAGGATCTTCCATTTAGCACTTGTGACATTCTGACTAGATGGTCACAGATTTCTAGCCCTGATTTGTAAAAGATTTTCCACCAGAGAGTTTGGAGATGCCTCAGCAGTTACCATGAACTCCAGCTTTGATTTCTGTTTAAAATAGTACTGCCTGTGTAGTTAAATCAGGGCCCTGAAGGAGCTGCCTGCGCAAAGCTTTCTCCAGGCCCATCATGGTAAGCATGAGTGTTGGTCCCAGGGAAGCTGGCCAGCCAGCCAGGTCCCACCACTGAGCTCGAGCCAATGTGTTTTCCCTTTTGTGATCTCTGCATGCACCCGTGGGCCTGAAGAATTAGACATGGCTGGAGAATTTGGACATTCTTTCTCCACCCGAGACCTCTTTGGTGAGTGGGAGATGAAGGAGGCCTTTTGGTCTAACATTTTGACTTTGAGGATCCAAATGCAAGCGTTATCTTCTGACTCAATGTCCTCCTTGGGCCTCTTGTCCGTTTCTTTCCTTTTTTTTCCCTTCTTTCTTTTCCAGCCTGGACGCTTGATAGGCAGCAGAAAGGCAAGATGGGACCACTGTTGCCTCTAAAGCAACCCAGATAGACAAACAGCAGGGCCTGTGGAAATGGCCCGGCCCACTGTGCTGCACACTGTCACACACCCTGGACATCATGGTTCTTGTTGACCAGGTGTTCCTCTGTCTTGATAACCTCCCACAGCTCTTCTTCATGCCCAGGGCTCCCAGCTGCCCTTCTCTTACCTGAGCTTCAGCCTCTCAACTCCAGTCAGGCCTGTCAAACTGAACGGACCTGAGATGTTCCCAAAAGATCTCATCCTCCATCCCTGGCCAGCCTCCTAACCTCTTCTTTCTCCTCCACCCCCACATTGGATCAGCTGCCACATACTGCTTTTCTTCCTTTCACACCCCTCATCTCTGCCTCTCCCCCTCACTTGTACAGCCTCATCCCCCTTCCACATTGCAGCAGTTCCTGCCTTCAGCTTCTGTCAGTGTCTTGTCCGTCCTCTACCCAGCTGCCAAAGGGCTTTTCTAGGCATACATCACTCCCTGACTTGATCAGCCCCCAAGCCTCCCTCTCCCAATATGAACTCTGCTTAGCTTTGAGAGCCACAACTACTTTGTGTTAATCCCTGATATAGAAGTGCAGCTCCCTCTTCGTCCTTGTATCCCCAGTGCCTGGCATACAGTAGGCACTTAATCATTGCTTGTTGCTTGCTTCTTTGAACCCTTCTTTTCCTTCCAGGCTTTCATGAAGCCGGGCCCAGATCTCCTCAGCTGATCACTCCCTCCTCGTGTTTCCTGAGAGCGCTTGGCCTCCCTCTCCTACATTCTTTTCCTGTTGGATTGTGCATTGGGCGTATTTGTGCAGCTCTTGTGCATCCCCTCGGCCAAGGGGAGGACCCACATCCACAAGGCCTGGCACGGCGCCTCATCCAGAGTTGGCCGTTAAGCTGAAGGGATGGCGGGACCAAGCCTATGCTGTTACTTGTCATTCTCTGTATTTCTCAGGCAGGCCATGCAGGGGGTAGAACAGTGGACCTAGAAGTCAGGTGGACTTTACTAGCTCAAGGCAAGCCTCTGTCTGCCTTAGTTTCTTGATCTGTAAAATGGGGCTATAATAACACCTACCTCACAGGGTTGTTACTAGAAATAAATGAGAGAATATTTTTAAGTATTTAGCAAACTGGGAAAGCCTAGCCATTATCCTTAAAATACGGTATATATTCTTGAAGCATGTGGTTTTAAAATTGTATTTCTTCCTAATTCCTTCCTGGTCTTACAGCTCATGCTCATTAGAATTTGTTTCCTCTCTGACTGACCTCTCCTTTATTAACCTCTTCCAAACCTCTTTCTGCTGCTTCAGGTTTCCTCTCCCAAGTTCATTACGTCAACAACGTCAGCATCCTCCTCCATCCTTTTGTCGCCCAGTGTTTTCCAGCAGTCAGCAACAAAGCCTCCAGAGCTGGAGAAGAAGGCCAGTTCCCCTTCCCGCTCAGGTGGGGCCTCAGAAAATCCCACAAAACCTCCTTTGGTTCTCAGCAGGTCTCAGCTCCAGGACACACTAATACATCTAATAAAGGTAATTGCTTGTCTTGTATTTTTTACTTTTCAATAGAAGGAATTCACTGTTTCATGTCTTCTTAGGGAGGCGTGAGTCAGGTGACCAATGCACCCTTCTCCACAAAACGATTGACCCCATTCTGTTTGCTTTAGCATCTGCTTTGGAATCGAAAGTCAAAATAGATTCCAGCTTATTAGAAGTTGCATGTCTGTGTTCAGGCTCCTTTTGGGCTTCGGTCCCAGTTTCTAAAGCAGCACTTGTGGGCAGGGCTGCCTCCCTGGACACAGACTGCAGCCCCCTGCAGCAGACCCGGTACTTGGCCACACCATTCACCAAGTCAGTAGTGGGCATTTCAGTGTGCTATAGCCTGAGCTGAGCTTGGCTGGCTTGGGCTGCAGGGATGCTATCTGGAGTCCATCACTGGCCTCTACCCTCAGCTCCAGGAGGGGCCAGCTAACAGGTTGGGAGTGGAGGACTGGCTCAAAGCAGGCCAGGTCAGTGCATTCCACCTGAGGTTTCCTACCATAGCTGTGGGTTAACAGGATGCTTATGCTGTTGTTGCCAGAACCTCAGGTTTTTCTCATAGAAATCGGCCTTAGGTGTCATGGAGGCCAGGCTGCTACCGAGGCACGAATGTGGCTGGTGTGGTCTGGCTTTGGGCTGAGGATGGGGTGAGAGCCAACTCTGTACACTCGTGCTAAGCTTCCTTCCTCTTTGTTTTCACAACTTAGTTTTGTTTAGGAAGGGAGCACGGTCAGCATCTTCTCTGCCACCTGGGGTCTTGCCCAGGACTGCCCAATCAGCAGGTGTCTAAGGCAGGGCTCGAGGCCAAGCCGACCTCACTCCCACAGTGCTGAGCTGCCTCTCCATGGTTTTAATGCCTTTGTTTAGACACCTGTTGGTGGTCTTTTGTTCCATGTTCTTGGTTTTTATGTTGTCTTTTCTGAGCTCATAGTTGACATCGATTGGGTCTAAAGGCAAGTTTGACCACATCACCAGTGAGCAGCGCGTATCTTTCCCTCTCTTTCCCTCACAGAATGATGCCAGCTTTCTTAGCACACTCCATGAAGTCTATTTGCAAGTCCTGACCAAGAACATAAACAACCTGCAGCTCTAGTGACCTGAGCTGAAGCCGCCGGCGCTCTGGGTGAGTAGGTGGGCATCCGCTCTGAAACAAACATGCCTTGTTAATGGAACTGGTGTGAGAGGCTTCATTTCTAAAGAAACTGTGCTTAGTCTGGAAAGTCCTGAAATTGAGCCTGTGAGAGAGAAGAAGAGAGACACTTGTTCTTAAAGAATGTTTTTAAGGTTATATTCTCAGAAACGATGGAGATTTCACTGTGAAGCATCACCAGCAACCCTTTATTTCAGTGGGAAAAAAACAAAGACCGTTTACGGAAAATTGCATGGGCCTTTTCATCAGCATCAAGCACGTACGGAACACCAGGATGGAGATGCGTGACCTCCCCCAGTTCAGAAGATGCACGGGGCAGGGCCTGTCCTAGCTCTGGAGTGGGACAGCTCCATTCTTTTCTCCCTCCCTTGGAAGTAAAGTGCTCATCCCGGGGACCTCATGCAGTGTTCGCCCTTGCTTCCAAAAGGGAGCTGCCTTTAGCCCCCTTGTCCTGAGATTTGACCTATAGTGAAACTTGGATCAGATGGGAATTTTTTAAGGCAGAATAGTTTCCAGTTTGTCAGTCCCACGTAAGTTAAAAACGTATTTATGACTCTTGTTCAACTGCAAGATTATTGGATAAGAATGGTGTCACTGGGCCTTAAGGTCCTGAAATTTCATGGTAAGAATTTATTATTTTTTAATTGCTTTCCTGATACTGACCAGACCATAGTGAATCTGCCTGCTGGTGTGAGAATTACCTTTTCTTTTTCATATTTTACTTAGGTTCCACTTTTACTTAATTGGCCAGTTGGCAAAGCCAAAATCCTATTAGGCTGAAAAACATTTTTTTAACTGCCAGGTGGTTTTAAAAGAGATATCAAGTTTCTTTTTATACAAGAAAACTACTACTAAGTGTAACCTCATTGTCCTTTTCTATCTAAGCATGAGCTCAAAACAATTTAGATCCCTGTTCTTAACTATAAGGAAAAAAGCAACCATTGGACCAATACAACATGAGCCCTGGGGTCCGACTAATAGGAATAAAGCTATGCAGGAAAGGGAACAGGGATACATCCGTCACTTCATCTCTAAGTGAAAGGCTGAGCTCGGAATGAATGACCGAAGCTGTGCGGTTGGCCCGTGGACTTGCTGCGCCCGTGAATGCCCCTCCAGCCCAGGTATTCAGATGACGTGTAAAGGCACCTTGGATGCTGCTGTTACTCCTCCATGTGGTTTGTGTCTATTCCCATAGGGCATGTGATATTTTAATGTAGAGTCTTATTTCTTTCAGCAATAGTCATCTTAGAGTAGCCTTTTGAATCAAAGTGGCTTGGTTTACACAAGATGGTCCTTTTTTCGTATGTAATCAAGTAAGATGCACTGCTCACTTTTCCGAGCACTGTTCTAATGACTCCAGGTGAGAAGCCCACCTGGTTCCAGCCTCTGTCCCGAAGACATGCTGTGAATGATGCTGGCAAACTCGGGATTGTTTCTTAGGGAATGATCTGGTGAGCTTTCAAGGCAACTCCATCATAGGTTTTTCTAGCAGAGTTTTCTGTAGGAGACACATATTAAGTATATTAAATAACTTTAGCTTGGCCTTCATTTCTCTGCATGAAAGGACTTGATTTTATTGGCTTTGCTTTATTTAATGAGCTTCCAGCTTTGCCTGTCCTGGCTCCTGAGCCTTGCTGATGACCCTGGGCTGAATTCAGGGAGAGAGGCAAGGGAATACTTTGCCTTCCAAGACAGCATAAGTGTTTGACAACCAAAAATTAATGATTTGGGTCAGCCAGGAAAGAGAGAACAAGAGAATCACAATTAGCTAGAGGCAAGTCTCAGGATCCCCATGTCTCATCCAGCAAAATGGGATGCTTTGGTAAATTGGGATGAGGTTCTGATCACAGTACAACCTATGTCATAGTGTCGGACTGATCAGCAAACAGCTAGCGACTCATAACAGAGGCCTAAATTGAAATGGTATTTGCAGCCCATTGGAAAGATAGAGAGAAATCTTCCCTGGAGAGAACATCTCTGACAAGTTTCTGTGATTTGTTCCATATGCTTGCATCTTTGAATAGCTAATCCAAGGAAGCCAGGTTTCCTTCGTGTGAAACTTTAAAATTTTAAGTGCCCAAGTTGTGGAGATTTTAAAAAGATAATTTAGTTTTAACCTCTATAATCACATATTAGAATTATTTATAATGCATATGCCATGTCTACACTGCCATACTTTCTGAGGTATTTCAGGCAGGAGTATCTGGATAGGGCAGGTCAACCTCTCTGGGTAGTTGCTGTCAGTCAACCCTGCTTGAAAGCTGTAGCTCAGTCGCCTTATTACTTCCTCCAACTGAACTGTCCAGAACAGAGCTCATGCCAGCCTGGATCGCTGTGTCTTAGATAAATCTTCACAGGTTTAAAACCACATCTTGAACTAAATACTCAGAAGAAGCAAGTCTCACCCAGCAGTGTGGTCCTGGTCGAGCAGCTGCTGAACTTAGGATGCAAGCTGTATCCTGCTAGTCTAGCCTTCTCAAATGGAATCACCTCCCCAGATAGATCACTCCCCTTTCCAGGGCATCTCCAATGAGTTTTAAAAACAAGAAGTCCTCATTGGCTTTCAGTACAGACTCCCTGCTGCAAGGAGGGCTTCCCAGAAACTTATTACCATCATGAACAGAGATGTATTGTTTTCACTAAAAGAAGCTAATTTGGATTTTACTTATTCTAAGAATGCAGAAACCCAAGTTAGAATGAGTTCTTTCCAAACAAATTCTGTCTACCCAAGCACTTCATGTTCTTCTCTCCAGTGATATTTTTTTTTTAAAACGAAGAAAGCCACATTGATCCTTCTACCAAAAAAAAAACTATTTTAAGCCTGCTGCTTCATTTTTCTTTTCCCCAAAGAACCTAGGCCTGGTTTGTTTGGTTTTTTTTTCATTTTACCTGGTGCAGACAGTGGCTTCTGTTCTACAGCTTGCAGGGGAAATGGGAGAGATGGTGGGGAGGGGGGCTTAAGGAAGTAGAAGCCACTCATAAGAAAAGGACATTGGGAAAAGCTTTAGAACAGGCAGGGGTAAAGCAGCTTACAGCTTGATTCAAATTGTTTCACTGAACAAAGAATGAATAACTGTCTTCTTGCACATTTGCTGCTAAGCAAACATTTGCTTTATGTTGATGTTATTCGAGGTTCCTTTGTGAAACCAATAATGCCGTTTGGACTAACATGTTTAAATATTAAGGAAAGGTCAAGCAGACACAGTGATTGGCCTCAGACCTGTACTTGGGATAATCAGCCCTGGGGCCCAGATCCTTGCCTGATTTCTTTTTCCGCTTAATTTAGGAAAAATGTGTGCAATATATTTCGCCTCCAATTTGTATTTGACATCATCAAAACTGTTAAGATGCATTGTTCATTTTTAAGTGAGACAATATCATTTTCTTTTGATCATTCTATTTGATTGATTCACCAAAAGTACATTGGAAATGGTTTCGAATTTTTGTGTGTTACTATTTAATCTCTACTTCACCCATTCTTATAGTGTGCTTTTCCAAACATCGAGCATTCATGAACATGTACTGTATGTACTGTGTGCTTTCCTTCTTAGGAAGTGGATGGAAGAATTTCTGGAAATGGGCCTTTTCTTTTCAACATCAGTACTGCATCACTAACTTTTTATTATGAATTTTCTACCATCCATGTGTGTTTGCAAATATTAAGTTATTACATGTTTTAAACTGAGCGTTTTTCATCCTAAATTTTGTATGTTTGCAAGTCTATTTTTTTAATAAAATTTCAAAACAAAGTTTTCTCACCTACAAAATTTTAAACTGCATTTTCCTTTCATTTATAGAAGTAAAAACATCCAGCTGCATCCCTCTGATGTTGCTGAGATCACCGGCCAGTTCTCTGGCAAATTTTGGACTGTCCTCCCATATCTGCCCAGCTAACCTCATTCTTGGGCTCTCAGCCTGTCTTGATTGTTGATGTTTACCCCTGAACACCTCGGGGTGCTTATTAAGAAATGCATACTCTTCTCCACCTGGTGGAGGGTCATGCTACCGTGCATGTACATGTGAGGAATTAGATCTGGAAACCTTTTCATGTGGATTTGATGCCAGAATACGTGGAGGCTGCCAAGCTCCTAACATTTCCTGACAAGTGGGGCTACTCCTGCTAATCTCATTCAGGGTAATGTGTTTGGTGGGCAGCGTTTGTCAATGGTGTTTACCATTGCCTTCCTTCTCTGAACACAGCACTGTGCCAGGGTCCTGTGAGGAGCTACACACATAACCATGCACATCCATGGACACGTGTACGCACACACTTGGAAGCTGGATGGTAGTACAAGAAAACGACAGAAGATGCCATAAGGCAATTAAAAGTGCTGAATAGGGGGAAGGGAGGCCACTTCATGCAGGTTGAAATGGCTTACAAAGTGCTTTTCTCCTAACTACTCTGAATCAGGTGGCTGAAGTATTTGGTTCTGCATGAGAACTGGGTCTGGCAAAGGTAGATTTTCTTGCCCCTGGTCACACACCCTCCAAATCCTAGGGCAACTCTTTTTGTCCAGATCTGGGGTCATCGCCACACTGCGCCAACTCTGAGCTCGCAGATGAGCCGCTCTGATGCTGGGGCTAGAGGTTCAAGGATGGAGTTCCAGGTGCCTGAAGCTTCCCTGTTCTGAGTATAGAAAACTTTTAAACCCATCCTTTATGGAATGGAAACCCTTAAATGAGTGTGTGTGTGTGTACACATATATGTGGTGTGTATGTGTGCATATACACCACCTGTACATGTACACACACATGCATTTCCCAATTTTTTACATTGTGAGCAGGGGCAAGGATTGTCTTTTGCCTCACTTTATATCCCCAGTACTTAGCACAGTGCCTGGCACGTAGTATTGCAGATAGATTTGACAACTGGCTCAGGTACATCATTGGCAAAAATTATTGAAATAATGATACAATTATGTTTTCGTATCTTATTACAACACCACTTTACAATTTTCCAGGGAACTATTTCATTTGATACAGAATAAGTATAGATTTAGCGTGGAAAATATTCTTACCCATTTTGTAACTTAGGAAACAGGAACTTTGAGGTTAAGAGACCTGGCCAAGGTCTTTCAGTGGCAGATCAGAGATTAGAACCCAGGGCTGAGCACCTCAAGCCAAGAACCTAGTACTTCCTTTCCACAATTTGCTCTCATAGCAGGGAAACCCACAGGATCTTGAGGTGTAAATATCTACTTGCCCTTACATTAAATAGCCCCAGACCAAGCTGTGCCCTTATAATCCTTATACAATGTCCACCTCCCCTTCGCCCACACTTAATTCACTGCTCTGAGTCTATTATGGGCCAAGACACTAGATAACAGAGCTACTGGGCCTGTGGCCAGAATGAGGCAATGAAAATGGAGCAAAGGTCTGCCCACCTCTCATTCAATGACTTTATCACTACTGGAACTCTTTCCATTATTATACATTGAGATCCCACCCAACTGGGTAGGTGGTCTTCAAAAATGGCAGTGGCTGAAAAATTAATCCCCTTCATTGCCAGCTTTTGAATCACCAGTGCTTAAGATAGTGCCTGGCACATAGTAGGTGCTTAATAAATGCTTGTTGATTGACAGTTTATCTAGGCTGCTCTTCCAAAGATACATTCTCCACTGAGCCAGTACTTGGGGCCTCCCTGGCATAGGCATAGATCAGGTCTGCACAACCTGCAGCACGCCAAAGGATCTTTCTATGTAGAGGAAATCCTTTGGCTTGCAGCAAGCAGGCCTCAGGTTGTGCAGGCCTGGTAGAGAGAATCCAGTGTCATCTTGGAAAAGCATCAGTGCAAAACTTTATAGAGGGCCCTCCAGATTCCTACTCTTCTCTCCCTTTTTCCTCCTCTCTCTCTCTCTCTCTCTCTCTCTCTCTCTCTCACACACACACACACACACACACACACACACACACAGAGGATTATGTACATTCAAAGAATTAAAGGAACTGACACCAGAAACAGCAGGGGGCCATGGGGCTACATATGAGGAATTAAAAGGATAAGCTAGGACAGCTAAATCAGCCTGGGAGAGAGGAATAAAATAACTAGATATAGCTAGAAATTTCAGGGGATTATGGTGATGACACTGAATAGAATGGAAAACTATATAGAGACATTTGCAGAAGGCCTCCCAATAAAATGGCCCACCTAAATACATCAGTATCCTTTAAGCTGCTACAAGGAAAGATATTATTTAGAAAATGAAGCTCTCTTGGGGGACGGAGCCAAGATGGTGATAGAGCTGCAGAACCCATGAAATAGCAGAGGGAAACAGGTCACCAGCCCAGGAGAACCTGGATGGTTGCTGGGAAGGGGTCTATTGCACAGTGCTGAGAGCAGGGG
>CM053624.1:370447732-370473600 GCA_028646595.1 Phalanger gymnotis | reverse complement strand
CTTGAGGAACAGGCCCAATAGTTACCTTGACAGTTTATAAGGGTAATCCCAATGATGAAATCATTTCTGAACACTGTACACAAGATCTGAACAAGTACCTTTGAATTTTTAATTGAAGGGAACAAACATTGAAAGGAAAATATAATCCTCCAAGGGAACTTTCATTTCCACCCTATTAGCTGATGGATCACAGCTTATGTTCATTGTAGTCTTCAGAAAAGGAGTTTTGGAGGACATGTTTCAAACGGACAAAATCCCTAGTCCTCTTAAACCCCACACATCACAGCAGAATACGGATTCATTGATTTCATTTCTCCATTCAAAATTCACCTGAGGCCACAAAGACTAAGTCACAAGCTAGTGTGTCCTCAAATCTTTCCTATGTATGGGTCCGTCAATATAACATCTAATGAAAGAAGTTTCCGATGCAAAATTTGTCAGGATGAACAGAAGGACACGCATTTTTTTTTTTTTTGATAGAGCAATTAAATGTTTTCATAGGGAACTTTAAAAAAGAATTAAATATTGATCATCAAAATAACTCAACCACAGCTGACAACCTGTTAGGACACCTTGTCTTCATTTTGGCCATTTTTTTTCTCCTTCTGCAGAAATGGAATCATTGCCACAAAGACAGAGTGTCCATGTTATCAAGAGACCCTTTCCCGCCACCCTGATGCCCCTAAAAAGCTTTTTCAGAAGCTTGTTTGCTGAAGAAAGGAAGATAAGCAACTTGAAATGTGGGCTTAATGGGGAAAACGATAAAGAGTCACACTCAATCCTGCCAAAAAGAGCTCTGTGGATGTTCAGCTACGCTCCCCAGATCAGACCTATCTGCCAACACGTCAAAAGCTTCACTTCCTGCACCTGGCAGTGAGTCAGAGGGAGTTACCAGGAAGTCAATCAATGTCACTCATGAGAAAATGCAGACAAACCAACAGATAACTACGACCCACGAAGGACAGACAGCTTCTCCTCGCTCCCTGGACGGGCTATGAAGGCACAACACTCTGCCAACAAGTGGCATCTTCCAGCTAAACTCATCTGGGGGCATTTACATAATGTAATTATATAAAGCAGTTATTAAGCCCTCACTATATGCATAAGGAAATCTACTAAGGGGCAATAACATAAAGACAGAGGTGATCTAGGTCCTGCTCTCAAGAAAATTATAATGGAACGAGGAAAGGTCAGGCACAAAAATAACTGTGCTAAAAAGGAGCATGAGTTACTGCAAAAGACATCCAGACAAAGAGTTCTGAGAAAGAAGAGGAGGAAGAGGCCCTCTGGGTGGAGGAGGCAGGAGGATGAAAAAGCTCTGCTGTCTCTCAACGTGGTTTTCCTTTAGGTCACTATCACCAAGGAAATTGTTCCAAAATACAATATCCACAAAGGTATAAGTCTGGAGGCAGTCACAGGAGCCCCGATACAGAGAGGGAAGGGGGACCTCAGAAGCTAAGTCCAACCACCCACTTTACAGATGAGACAACAGGCCTAGGGAGATAAATTACCCAGGAATACACAACTAATGATCATCAGGACAGAGTAGGACCACTTTGGCTGGAGTGTAGAGCATGTGAAGGGAAACAGTATGAAATAAGGCTGGAAGGTATGAATGAACGAAGTGTTGATTAAGTACTTACTGGACACAATGACACCATAATGTAAATCACCAAAGCATGCTAAGCAGTGTGATGACCAATCCTGGCCCTGGAGAAAGATGGGGAAAACACATCCCCCACACTAGAGTGGGCAGTGAGAGATGCCAGACAGTACTGGTTAGCCTGACTGTTTTTTGCTGTTAAAAGGGAAGGCTCATAGGGTGGGCACTGGGCATATGGAGTTTGAGTTGTCAAAATAAAAGTATCCAAAAAACCTGAAATGAAACAAAACAAAACAGCTGGAGGGCTGTGTGTGTGTGTGTGTGTGTGTGTGTGTGTGATTATTCTCGCACACAGGCGTGTATATATATGTTGAGGAAAGAGGATGGAAGCCAGCACCACCTTGCACTCTTCCATTGGCCTGAATTTGAATGCCTTTTTCATTCTGTACACCATTACTTCCCCAATTATCCCCATGCCCCAATCCCATCCTTCCTTATAACAAATAGGCCCAGACAAGCAAAACAAAGTCCTCTCAAGTTGGGACCCGTCACTGGGCTGAAAAAGCTCTGCTGTCTCTCAATGGGGTTTTCCTTTAGGTCATTATCACCAAGGAAATTGTTCTTCAATTTCTGTCTGTTTCACTTTGCATCAGTTCATAGAAATCTTCCCTGGGACCCCTCCCCTCACCTAGTCTGCTCTCCATAAACAGAACAAACATCACTCCTATTTTTTGGATGAAAAAAGCTGAAGAACGGAGAGGTTAAGATCATAGGATCAGAAGGGACCCCAGAGGCTCAAATGAGTCTAAACCTCTCATTTTACAAGTGAGGTAACTGAAGCCCAGGAAGGTGAAGTTATCTGACTACAGACTCTCTGTGCTTCCCAAGGTCACAGGGCCAGGACTAGGCCCCAGGCCTCTAACTTCCACCATCAGGGCTCTCCCACCACACCATTAATTAGAGGACCTGATATCTGTGAAGTGCTTAGCACAGCACCTGGCCCACTAGGCACTACATAAAGGCTTATTTCCTCCTTCTTTCCCAACTCAGCACGTGCTTAAAAAATGTTAGTTCCCTCCCTCCCCACCCTGTCCCCCAGGGCACTCACCATCTAGTCGCCTTCATCCTCTGGAAAGTTGTTCACTCTACTACATGGCAGTGGAGAGAGTGATAGGCTGGGCTGGCACTGAGCAGCAGAGTAACTGGGGAGAAACTGAGTCAGGAGAGCCCTGACTCACAACCTGTCTGAGAAACACTTTCTAGATGGGCATGGGCCTGAACTTTGACTCTCAGTTTCCTCACCTGTGAAATAGGGACAACATCATCAGGAGGACCCCCGCCCCTTGGGGCTGCTATGGGGCTCCAAGGAGATTATGGATGACAATCACTCTGCAAAAATTTGTTGAAAGTATTCTATAACAATCGCTAAGGGATATGAACAGGCAGTTATCAGAGGGAGAAACCAAAACCACCTAGAGTCATGAAAAAATGCTCTAAATCACTAATAGAGACATGCAAATTAAACTAACTCTGAGGCACCACCTTGCCCCTCAGATCGGCCAACGTGACAGAACAGGAAAAGGATAAATGCTGGAGAGAACACGGGAAAACCGGGACGCTGACGCACTGTCGGAGGACCATGGACCAAGCCGACCTTCTGGAAAACAGTGTGGAACTACGTCCAAAGTCCAAAGGCCACAAAGCTGTGTATGCCCTTTCCTTTGACCCGGCAATAGCACTGCTAGGACTGTATCCCAAAGAGATTAAAGAAAAGAGCAACGGAAGGGATGCCCGTCGTCTGGGGCTGGCCGACCACACTGTGGTGGGTGACTGTGACGGAATGCTATCACACCGCTGCGCTATGGACTATGACAGAGGGGGCGATTTCAGAAAAACCTGGGAAGATTTGTAAGGACCTTCAGAGTGAAACAAGCAGAACCAAGAGAATAACCCACACGGCGACAGCAGCAAAAACCTTGGCGACTCTGCGTGATACAATCCTCCGCCTCCATTCTAAAGGACACGTGACAAAAAATGCTCTCCGCCTCTAGAGACAGAACAGCCGAAGCCTGCTTTTTTCTTTCTTTTTATTCCCCAGAACTGGGCTAATGTGGAGAAACGTTCAGCATAACTTCCTACCTGTAATGGGGAGGGCACTTCTCGTCTTCTCGAGGGCTGAGGCAGAGATTTGGGAGCTAAAGAGGTTTTTTCCCCCTTCCTTTCTTCCCAGTGCTTAGCACAGGCCGGTCCCAAAGCAGACACTTAATAAATGCTAAGAGAAAGACTGAGTCAAATACCAATAACTTTTGAAGCTCACTGGAGATGCTCAGAAGGAGGAGCCTTTTCTATACTATTCTGAAAAGTGATTTTCAATTATGAATGTGAGGACACTGTAGAGGCACTTTGGTACAGTGGAAAAAAGGTGGGTTCGGCCATGAGAAAGATTGGGTTCAAATCCCAACTTGGGCATTTACTAGCTGGGTGACACTAGGTAAGTCACTTGACTTCTTGGGCCTCGATATCATCATCTGTAAAATGAGAAGGCTGATCTTACTTAAGGGCCTCAAAGATTTCCTACAACACCATATCTATGATCTCACAAAATGGCCTTAAATTATAACCAAATGTACAGAAGACAGGGGCTGGACACAGCCTCTGTACCCACTGTGGTGACCACTTTAGGGCAAGAGTCAATGAGCAGCACCCATGACATTACCCAGACAGAAGGGGGATAATGGCAGGGGGTGGGGCAGGCAGCACGCCCGGCTCCTGGAAAGACATGTTTACTAAATGTCTGTTGATGAGTGGAATGGACTGAGAGAAAAGGTGGCTGAGAGCTCGAGCAGGCCTGAAGCTGAGCACAGCAGAGGCTAGTGAACATCCTAGTTGCCAGTAAAATATGTGGGCAGCCAGAGAGAGGCAAAGGGTACTTAGTCATTCAGTGGCAAAGGGACCTAAGTTCTAAGTTCAGAAGACTATCTGTTTATTGGGCACTAATCACACACCGGGTCACAAAATTATTTAAATGTATTTGGCAAGACATTGAAGCGAATGTCTACTTTACATCTCAATATGTCATCAACATCACATTTTAATAAATGAAGTTCATAAATTAAAATCTAGTTATTCTCTATAAATGAAAAAGGGCGTAAGGGTGCTGTGGTTTTCCTAGCCCTTCTGGAAATATAATGTCTAGTTACTACAGGGCAGAAACATATGAGACGGTTTCCATAAAGGAAGAGCAAACTGAAGGCCAACATTGGCTTCCAATTCATCACTTCCTTTAAACTACAAATAGGACCTCAAACTTGACGACAGGGAAGCTCAAACAAAACAGCATTATCAGTTACACTACGGGAAAACTCCAGACTGACACACTGGACACAGGAGCTCACTTGGCTGCAAGGCCTCACCTTCCTCAACCCTGCTCCAGCAGTCACTCCAGCTCTTCTTTCCAAGGCCCCACAGGGTTACAGGGTTCTATATCTCTGTTGGCCACCCTAGAACAAAGCCAAGTCATGGGGCCGGGGAATCCAATCAAGCGGTTGGGGACCCTCTTCTTCAGACTTCCTGCACCCAAAAGCTCTTCCTCTCTTTAGTCCTACAAAATTTAGAGCTGAAAGGACCATGGTGGTCATCTAGTCCAATACCCTCATTTTACAAATAAGGAAACCGAGGCTTGCAGAGCAGACTATGCAGGGGAAGACCAAATACTCGATCCACTGTGTCCTTCCATAGTATGAAATACTATGGTCATAGGCAGCAGCCATGGCAGAAGGGCCAGGCCTGAGGACAAGCAGACCAGGCTGCCCCAACCAGCTGGGTCCTGGGTAGAAAACTCCTTTCTCCCATATAAAGTGAAGGCACCAAGCTTCGATCAGCACCTGCACATCTCTGACGCTGGATGCCAAAGCCAGCCTAGCATACAACAGGCAACCCAAACCACCAACTAGTCTGAGCTACAGCTTTGAGGTCCTTAAGCTTCAGGGCTGAGCTGGAGCTGATTTCTGCTTCTTAAATTTCTTTAAAAAGCTGCTGCTTCTTTTTGTTTTCATTATACATTCTTAAAAACAGAAATCTATCAAAACCAAGTAGAAAGACTAGACCTCACAGGCTCTAAACCAAACAGTAAATTCAAAAGGAACAAAAACTAAATGAAACGTATTCTTGATGAGCTCCACAAGATCTCAGATCTCAGATCCCACTATAAAAGAAGCCCAAATGCCACTGAAATGGTTTTGGATGGAAACCCAGGATCACGTGAAGTGCCCATTACCTAACAGCACAAATGTCCCTAAAGCAGGCATCTTACTTTGACATTTGGGAACTTGTGCTCACATATTTTGCTAACTGTATTTCAATAAAAGTGGTTTTCCTTTGTAACCCTATGCATTTTATTTCGTTTACTTAAAAACATGATTCTGAGAAGAGTCCAAAAGTTTCACCAGATTGCCAAAGAGGCCCATGACACCAAAAAAAGGGTAAGAACCTTCTGTGAAAATGATCCAAGAATTGTTGGTGGGAAACAAGGAAGAGAATCTACTTTTAATAGTTTGAAATGGTAATGAATTCAGAGATAACACGGCAGGTATTCAAGAAGGCCTTCTCACAATAAACCAGCAGCAACATCTGACTGAAAACACCCCAGCCGGGATGCAGTGACCCTTCTGTGCTGATGGTGCTTTCCCATCTTCCCACTAACTGTGGTGACCACCGCCAAACTCCTGCCTTATCTCAGCCCCGAAGGCTGGACTAATGCAGCTGCCACATAGTCTCCTTCACTGATCAAAGAGCCAGACAGACGACATCAGTGTGCCTGCTGCTGATGGAGGACGGCCTTCCTTCAGGCTCAGACGTTCTCTCCTAACACCTTACTAAGGAGACAGAACTCCACGGCTCGGCTTTCCTTTTTTTCCTCTAAGACCTGACCCGAGGTCCAAAGAGCTTCTGCTGGGAGACAGGGCTCACACCTTCACCTGAGGAATCTCAGCGGCAGCCTGTGCTGCCCTTAGGTCTGGACATTTCTGCTAATGCCAGGGGCCACCTCTCATCTCTGCACTTCTGACTGTCCTGCCCTTGAACTGGGAAAGGACGAGCCAAGAAACAAGAAACATCATCTCGTGGCCCTTCTGGAGGAACTTTGCAGTCAGCACCTGCATTTTCAACACTGGTAAATGAGTTTCCCTGACCCCACTGAGGAACTAATTTTGATTACAAACTCTTTCCATCGAAAGCCAGATCTCAGACACAAAGGAAAAGTTGTGAGCAAAATGGAAATAGAGGCACCCTTCACACAGGCTTCTGGAGGTAAGTTTTAATGAGATTTCCATTTTATTTCTTTTAGCTTCTGATTTTCTTCTGCAAAATTAGCTAAAGTAATAATAACAGGCCATCCAGAAGCAAACATTTCCTCCAGGAGATGACAAATCCCGCTTCTGCCCACGAAGCCTTCATGTGCTAATGGAGAGCTCTTGGAAGCCTGTTTATGGTTTAAAACATGCCAAGCTGTGACAGAAAGGGGGGGCGTCTTTTCTTTTGGAAAGGCTAGAAAAATCTCTCTTCACACACATACACGCACGTACACGCTGACTCTAATATATGTTTTAAAATGTAGGAAGTGACATTCAGGAGCAAATGGGGGCAAGTGTGAAAAATCTAACAAACCATAACCAGGACAGACCAAAACAGCAAGTGGCTTTTAATCAGTCATGATGGAAGTCTGTCTTAATACAAACATGGACACTGTTTTGCCTCAGATAAAGAAACAACAGTTTCCAACAAATTACATCCTATCTATTAAAACACCAAGGGAAAACAGACCAAGTTCGATAAAAGAAAAGCTTTCCTACTGTTAAGTGAGCTGTTCAAGGGGGCAGGAAGGACGCAGACCTGGGACTGTCCCCAGGCTGTCTCTTAGGAGTGATAAGACCCCAGACAAATTGTGGACCATTCAAGGCCTAAGTTTCTCTATCAAATAAGGGGTTGACCAGATGATCACTATGGTCTCTTCCAGGTCCCTCAGTCAAATCCCAGAAAGAGAACGTGTTTTTGTATGTCGAGAGCATTGTCTCAAATCTGGCCTCAGACACTTCCTAGCTGTGTGACCCTGGATCTTGTTTGCCTCAGTGTCCTCATCTGTAAAATGAACTGGAGAAGGACATGGCAAGTCCAGTATCTTTGCCAAGAAAACCCCAATGGAGTCATGGAGAGTCAGACATGACTGAAATGACTCAACAGCAAAAGAGACCGCATGCAATCTCAAAAGTGGAATGAGCAGGAGAGTGTCATGGGCAGATCTGTGTTTTTGGGGGAGCACTTTCATGGCTTTCTGGCAGATAAAGAGTGTGGAGGAAGACTTGAGGCAGGAAGAGTGATGAGGAGGGATGAGGGCCTGACTACAGGAGGTGAGAGGGAACAGACAGAGAAGCTAGAGATAAAAACAAGAAGACCTAGCCCTTGATTAATATGGAGAGCGAGTGAGCATGAGCCCAAGCTGGTGACTAGCAGGATGGTGGTGCCTGCGGTAGAAGTGGGCAAGCTCAGCAGAGGGGAGGGCTTGAGGGAAAAGAGGAGGGGGCTCTGTTTGGGACTTGACGAGTCTGAGATGGCCCCCAGACGTGCAGTCTGAAACGTCTGATGGACAGCTGTGGCCTAAGAGGGAACGGGGCTGGAAATATAGCTCTGTGGGCCATTTGCACAGAGATGATTAACAGAGCCCTGGGGGTTGATGGGGTCACCAAGTGAAAGAAGATATGGAGAGGGTCCAGGCCAAGCCTAGGGGAGCAACTCTAATTGGGGCAGGGGGGAGGAGAAGGTGGTGCCAGTGAAGAAGACAGTGTCAGACAGGAGAGTGGACATATCCAGGAGAAAAGGGGGATAAAGGGTACCAGTGTCAAATGCAGCAGAGGGGTCACAGCTAATGGAAGTGGCCTGCAGGACAGGACCCACAAAGAGGGGACTAGGATAAAAGCTTTGAGAACACACATTCCAGGTCTTCCTCCATACACAGTTCTGCTGATAGAATTCTGAAATGGAAAAGATGTCCTTAAATCATGGTAACAAGCCTGGCCATCTAAAATGACTCCCCTGTACACTGTTCCCTTAAATCTTTTTAGGTATTTTGTCCCCAGCTGGGTGGCAAATTTTTTCCTTTCTGTATATACCCTCCTATTATCTGAACACTGTCTTGGAAGAGCCAGCTCAAGAGTTCCAGGCTGTCTTCCCCTGGGGTAGATGCCCTGGGCTCCCCAAGGGAAGGCCAGGAGTACAACCTCTGGTACTGCTAGCGACTTGGCAGGAAATTTCACATGGAGATCCAGTCAGTGGCTCGATATCTGTCGTCCAAAGACCAGCCTCACTACGTTCAGAGCAGCTGGTCACAAGGCAATGGTTTTAAAGATCATCCTCTAAGTTGTTAAGAGAGGTTGCTGCCTACATCGGGGAATGGTAGGAAAGCCCACACAAACGTGATCTATGGCATTTGACAACCACCACAGCAGTTTGTGCACTCCAGGCAAGGCAGGCATCATCTCCTAGATGAGAGCAAAAGGACAGGCCCAAGAAAGCAGCAGGTCTGGTGCTCTTCAGAGCATCCTTTGCCAAGCCACACTGAGAGTGAGGCCCCTTCTGCCACCTCAGTACTTGAATGCCGTCTAGATTTCACAGGGGACACAAAACTAGGGGAATTGTTTCTGTGGCTTTATTTATGGTCTTTTAAAATTGTGTTTCCCCAAATACCATCAGTTTTACAGCCAACCCAGGGCAATGTTGTGACTGAGTGGCAAGTACGGTGTGGCGACAAGACCACACACACAGAGCTGAAGGGACTTCAGAGGTCATCAATTCAACTCTGTCATTTTACAGATGAGGAAACAGGCTCAGAGGGCAAAGGGATCTGAGTGTCTGAGGCAAGACTTAAACCCAGATCTCCTGACACCACTGTACCACACTGCCTCTCATGACTCTTCTCAAGCACCCAAGTGATCAGTGATGTTACTGGCTCTCGTATGAGCACAAGGACAATCACAGGCCTGGCTTGTTTCTGGCTCTTTAGGTGTTTAGGATGTGATGCTAATGATTGCTAGATTTGCCAACTTAGAGCTGCTCCAACCCTGAACCCTAAACAGAGGCATCATTTTCCATATCTCACATCTGGTTATGGGTGAGACTTCCACTAATCAAAAGAGCTAATGAGGAACACACCCACCCACACCGACAAGCATACGTACACATGCACACACATACACACTTGCACTCTCCCACAGACGTGTTGAATTCTTGCAGCTAAGAGCCATCCCTTCGGTTCCACTCACATTCACACAATCGATCAATTCAGATGGTCAGGTAGGTTGGGGGGCCTCATTCCCAGGGTCCCCAACCAGCTGGGAATGAACTTTCCCCTGAAAACAGCAAGTCTCTCTAAGCCAACAGGCTGCCAAGACAACATGTTCTCCTCCCTTGTCCCTGTTTCCAGAGGACACTGAGTTTTTAAGGAGCAGGGAATCTGAGAGGGCATGGCTCTACCTTCACAGACCCCTTGACCATGTGGAGACCTGGACTCTCTCTCCCACTTGAATGAGGGCTTTCGTGAAGGATGAGCCTAGAGCATCACATCCCTTAACATTCTATTATATCTGTGAGCCCTTACCATAAAACTTGTGTGATGACTAACATTAAGAAATAATTAGGACCAACGATTCCTATCAGTAAAATCACAGATTTGCACATTTTACCTCTTTACAAATCTGGGTCTGAATCACTGTAGATTAATATTTCCCTCTCAACATCCAAGTGAACAGTTACAGACACTCATCTGCATTCTGAAAGCATGAAAGGGCTGGGTTTTTTTCCAAATTTACCCACACTATGAATTATCAAAGAGGCAAAGGACAGAGTAATTATTTCAACAGATGAAGTCACTGAGAAGCAGAGAGATTCACCCTTTTTTGTCTAGAAATGCCCAAGCTGGGAATAGTATTCAACAAAATCCCTAGCTTTCAGCAAGCTTGGATGATTCTAGATTTATAAAATATTGGAAAATAAAGACAACATAGATCTCAAGATGTCAACCCTCCTTTCCTTTGATCCAACAAGCCTAGTGGAGCCGTTTTCTCCAGCAGGAATCTGTATTTCGATACGACCACATGATGGTCTGAATCAGGAGCAGGTATAAATAACTAAAGGAGTTAGCAAAGTCTTCCAGGAGGTAGAGGCAATGGGATTTATGAGAGGAGATGTGTGCTCCAGGCTGGAAGGAGATGAGCAAGGACAGACTCTGTGAAGGGTAGGAACAGGTCCTAAGCCTTTGAAGGTGGGTTGGTGCCAACCTGAGGAGTTTGCATTTCATCCTAGAGGCAACAGACAGCTACTAAAGATTCTTCTATTTTTTTTTATTTTGTCTTTTTCAAATCATTATTTATTTATTTAATATTTTTAGTTTTCGACATTGATTTTCACAAGAGTTTGAATTACAAATTTTCTACCCATTTCTACCCTCCCCCCCACTCCAAGACAGCATATATTCTGATTGCCCCATTTCCCAGTCAACCCTCCCTTGTCACCCCACTCCCTCCCATCCCCTTTTCTCTTACTTTCTTGTAGGGCAAGATAGATTTTTATGCCCCATTGCCTGTATATCTTATTTCCTGGTTGCATGCAAAACCTTTTTTTTTTTTTTGAACACCTGCTTTTAGCTACTAAAGATTCTTGAACAAGGAAGTGGCATGGCCAGACTTCTGCTGCAGCAGCAAGATTACTTTAGCAGCTATGTTAAGGAAGGGATGAAGAAGAGAGACTGGAATCAGACATCTAGATGGATGCTAATTGTACACTGCGCAGAAGGAGTGAAGGTCTGAATTAAGCAGGGGTTGCAAGTTCAGAGAAAGGCAGCTGGGGGGTGGGGTGAGGAGTGACACCATGCACAGAATGCTGGGGTCAAATCCTACTTTAGACACTTAGGGCTGTGTGATCCTGGGCAAGTTCCCTCATCTCAATTTCCTTATCTCTAAGGTTCTGAACAACCCTAAATCCATGATCTTACGATTCCATGAAGGGATGAATTTGAGAGAGTAAGAACCGGCTTCTTGGATAAGAGAGAGGGTAAAGCAAGAATCAAGGCTGACTCTCAGGTAGCAAATCTGGATAAATGGAAGGATAGTGTCCTTAAGAGAAATAGCAGTTTGAAGGAAAGCTGGGTTTAGGGGGAGGATAATGCACCCAGAGATATTGAGTTTGAGATGCCGACGGGATGGGATGGGATGTGGGAGATGTAGAATAGGTGGCTGGTGACGGGCTGGAGCTTAGCAGAGAAAAGGGCTACATACAGAGACCTGGGAGTCATCAGCTGAGAGATAACTGAACCCATGGCAACAGATGGAGGGGTGTAGAGACAGAAGAGCGTGGGCTGAGCTCTGAGGGATACCTAGGGTTTAGGAGAGGGAGAAGGCTGATGATCCAGCAAAGGAGAAGGGGAAGAGGAAAACCAGGAGAGAACAGCACCAGGAAAACCTGATGGGGAGACAGAGAGATCAGGATGTCACACAGAGGTCAGCAAGGAGGAGGACCGAGAATAGCCTCTAAAAGGCAGCTGGTGACCTTAGAGAAACAATTTCAATTAAGGAGTGATATCTAGTCCAGGAGGAACTGAAACTGTGAGAAGGAAAATGGCCTCAACATGTATTAATTTGCTCATGGACTCTTTAAGTTACACAGACGAGTTGGGGGCGGGGGTGGAGATAGAGAAAGTGATTAAAAAACCCAATAAAACATTCATTTACAAACTTGAAAAAATTGAGTAAACAAAAATGGGGTGGGAGAAGTTGAAGCAGCGAGGAAAGACAAGACCGAGCCGAAGAAGCCTCTAATCCAATCCTGTTGCTGACACTTATGAGCCCCTGGGCAAGTCTCTGGGCCCCAGTTTCTTAAAACTTCTTTTGTTTGTTTGTTTTGGAGGGGGGAAGACAGGGCAATTGGGGTGAAGTGACTTGCCTAAGGTCACACAGTTAGTAAGTGTGTCAAGTGTCTGAGGCTGGATTTGAACTCAGGTCCTCCTGACTGCAGGGCCCATGCTCTACTCACTGCATCATCTAGCTGCCCCAGTTTCTTCAAATGTAAAGCAGGGGTGAGAGCACTGGCAAGAGCTCCTCTGTGGCCTCGTGGGGAGAACCCAATGAGGCGATGCCGTGGAAACCTTCGCAAAAGGCAGACAGGGAAGAAGAGGCCACAGAGGACCCTTTCTAAAGCCAGCGACTTGAAGCCTGGAATGACTCAGTGACCAGACATGCAGAGGCAGTAAAAGAGGGGACGTGCAGTGGGCACAACGGACGGTGGAACCCAAATCCCCCCAAATTCTAGAGGCTGCGAGGGGCCACACTGACCACGATCCACAGCAATGAGGATCAATGCAACATCCAACATTCCAATTACAGAAGTCAAAGGCAAAGGATAAGAAGGGAGAAGGTGAGGTGACACAACCCGTTACGGACGAGATGACCTGGCTGTCAGACACGCAGTCTGATTCACGAGTCTGACGTGGCAGAAAAAAAGCTACCTCAACAAAAGAGACCATGAAGAGTGCTGAGAATGAAGCACGTGACCGCAGGCCAGACCCTTGGCCTCCTCTGCCTCCCTCAATTACTGGGCTCAATTCTGGGGACAACATTTACGAAGGACACTGATGAGCCTGTGCATCCAGAGGCAGACTGGTGAGAGAAGGGAAGGGGCAGGAGACAGCAGATGGGCACAGACGAGGGATTAGCCCTGTCTTGTTAAGAGTCAGTCAGTCAACAAGCCTTTATGAAGCACCCACTATGCACCAGGCACTGGGCTAAGTGCTGGGGAAACAAAGAAAGGCAAAAACAGCCCCTGCCCTCGGGAAACTCCCAGTACGATGTGGGGAGACGACATGCAAACAAGTAGAGGGAAAAGACCCAGCCTCGGGGGCTGGGAAAGGCAGAAGCAGAGAGGAGAAGCCATCATGAGTTAGATGTCTGTGACCTTGGGCAAGTCACTTAACCCCAATTGCCCTGCCTTCCCCCCTGCAAAAAAAAAAATTACCAGGCACCATATATTAATAAAAAAAATAATAATATTAAAAAAAAATAAAATAAAAGAGGTCTCTTCTCACCCTGCCCAGAGAAGGCAGTGTGACCTCATGGGACAGAGCAGGGACTGGACAGGCCAAAGTCTCCTAGATGAGCCTAGTGCTCTTCCTTTCCTTCAAGTCCCACAGAGGGCATCATTTCTAGAACTGAAGACATTCCTCCTGAACCAGTTATGCCGGCCCTCCAGATCTCCCAGGCTCAAAGCTGCCCATCTCAAGAGCCCAGTGATCTGTTCAGAGTGGCTTTCACAGCACAAAGAAGGGCCAATCAGCCAGCACATCAAGTGAGGGTCTGAGCGAGACACACACACGGATTCTGCTTGGCTTGGCTTTCTAATATGCCTCAGCAAGTGCTGAGAAGGACTCTGGAGAATCCTGTCTCTGAGCTTGTTTCAAAGAAAGCCTTGGTTGTCAGAGATGCAGACAGCAGCCTTGGAGGGGGCTGGGAAGGACCAATTCAGGTAGAAGACTTTTCCTCCACTAAAGCAAAGGGGAGCTGGCGCAGTGGGGGAACAGGGAAAAGAGGTCCTTTACCACAGGTTCAGAAAAGCCCCCACCTGGATGCAGATAGTCACATCTCTTTCTATGGTAGATTAAATTCTGTGCTTTGAAAGTCTGGGCTGTAGGAAATCAGAAATCATTACCCAGTGCATGCTCAGATCCTTGGAATAAGAGTTACCTTAATGCTGTTCCAGGGGAAGATGTCTGGTTGAGCTCCAGAATTAGGGTATATGGAGAGATTTATAAAGCCCTGCACTCTGCTCTTCTCCTGCTGCCACAAATGGCTCACCCCTACTACTCTCCCTACCAACCAGACTCAGCACTGAGCTGTAGCTCAATTCCTATACAAAAAAATACTATAGGTCACCACCTGAAATATCCCCAACACCTGGACCCCTGAAAGAAAGTGTCATTATACCAAATATCATTGGAATACTCACAGCTGGCATTTCTGTAGAGAAGAAACGGCTCATGAAGCTGGAATTCCAAATCTTTGTTCACTGGTTCCACGAGGTTTGTCATATTCAGTCGATTCACAATCGTAAAACCATGGAAAGGCGAAGCTGACCTTAGTTTTAATGGAGAAAAAAGCCATCTGATCCTGGGGCATTGGATTTTTGTTCAAACTGCAGAACAGTGACTTTGAAGACAAATGTACGCCAAGACACTTGGGGACTGGGGTTCTTTACAACCACCTTAAGGCTTTTGGGGAAACCTAAGCATTTCTGATCTGGCCAGAGTAAGCTAGGCTTCCCAACATCTCCTAAAGGGTAACCTTCAGGGTAACCCAAGGCAGGTAATCCCCGAGTGGGAAAGACACAGGTGGGGAAGAAGCCTGTATGTCCTCTGAATAACTTAAACCAAAATAGGACAAAATGAGCCAAATGTCATTTACACGACATACTGACTCAATGTGTTTCAAAAAGGGGCTCTGAATGAATACGAAGAAAAAAGCAAGCCTGCTGGAAGGCCATGACAGTGCTTTATTTTCACTGATTTATACACCTCAAAACATGCCAAAATAATGCCTTCTTTCCCCACTCTAATTCTGCAATACTGAAATCATCAGGGCTGCATTGGGGCCTTGGTGGGCCCACACATTCTGGTTGTGTTTAGTCTTTTTCCTTTGATGATACAGCACATGACAGAATAAGGCAACAAATCCAGGAGGAAAACCTTAACATCTTCCTGGAATAAAGTCATTTCAGTCATCATTATTAAACTCAAAAAGACAAACAAAAACTTGAGCTCTGGCATTTTAAAAATCTTACCTTCTGTATACAAATAAGGTCCCTTCTATGTCAGTTTTCTCCTGCAATGAAGACAATTAAAAAGACAGTTATATTCAATTCATTTTATTTACATAACATACCTTTAAGTGACGGGCTCGTCATTCTACCAATGGAATATTAATATTGGAAAATCAATTTTGAAATGTCCTAGAGACCACACTGGCCCTCCAAGGGATTGGTTTTCTTTTTAAAGGGGCAAAACTTGGATTAGAAGCCATTTTATTTCTACTTAGATAAGAGGTTTAAGCCAGATTCCCTGGTTTATTGTGGCTGCTGTTTTAGCTTGCTCCTGGAGTGTCTTCCCTTTGCAATGTTTACTAAAGTTGGCAGGAAGAAGGGAATGTTGGCTTATATGCTGGTGGCAATTTCCTTTGTTTGGGGAACTTTGCTCAAAGCAAACAACTAGTGTCAAACATTTTATTTCTACTTGTAATTTCTGGTTGTGATAAACACATTAAGACATGTGTTTTTAAAAAACAAAACCATTTACAAATGTTCAGTCAGTCTGATGTACTAAGAACATTGGAACTGTAAATCCGGCCTCAGACCCTTATCTGCCTGATTCTGCTGGGGCCTCAGTTTCTTCATCTGTAAAACTGGGATGACAAGACCAAAGGACATAAGCCAGAGGGAATACTAGATTTCTAGATTTTACAGAGAAAGCAGCAGGAGGCCAAGGACCTGTCCGTCCTCGGTCCTGGGCCCACTCCAGCCAAATCCATCCAGCTCTCAGGTGTGCCACACAACTACCTGGCTGTGTGAGGCTTCTGTCAGGAAAACACTCTGCAAACTTCAAACTGCTATAGAAATGTGAGTTGTAATGAAAATGGATATTTTATAACATTTTACTCTTCATAAGGTCTGTTCTTCTTGTAATGCCACTATTTGCTTTCAGGAAAAACAGCTTTTAGTTTGGACACAAGTATGAGGTTCAGGGGTAAAAAGTCTTTCTGTGTAGCTTTGTAACATGTCAGTTGGATTTTTAGGGGATCTCCTTGATTTCTTACAGGTATACACACATGAACAGAATTCTAATGATTTGTTTAGGGACTTGGCCTTTTTTTCATTTTCCTTCTTTTGACCAGAAATCCTTAAAAAAATTTAAGCTGAGACAAGAAAAAACACATCAGATCAACTCTCTCAGAATAGCAGGAGACATCTCCTTAAATTTCCCCAATGGCAACTTTTATCTCAGTGGGCCCTCCTGGAGACAATCCCTAGGCCTACCTTCCCTCAGACTCTCCCACACAATCAGCTCTTCCTTTTGGGGCCTTCATCACCCTTCACTGGTAGCAAGATGCTCCTCTGCCCTTTGGGAAGTATCCTCTAAATTATTCGATGCCTCCTAGCTATAGAGTCAGGAAAAATCATCTTTCTGAGCTCAAGTCTAGCCTCAGACATTTACTAGCTGTGTAACAAGTCACTTAACCCCATTTGCCTCATTTCCTTACCTGTAAAATAAGCTGGGAAAGAAAATGGCAAACCTCTCCAGTATCTTTGCCAAGAAAACCCCAAATGGGGTCACGAAGAGTCAGACACAACTGAAATCAATAAACAAAAACCAAGCCATGGAAAACCACTAGGAGCTCACAAAAGCAGCTGGTATTGGTAAATGCCCCAGCCAGATCTTCATTAGATTTTCTCACCTTCTAAGCAACTTCACCATTTACATTTTAGAGTCTTGGGCATCTATGGAAAAACAACTGAGGGTGCAACCAGCCAGTCTTAGAGAGCCACAGGCTGCCTTCCCTTGGTAACCAAGCTTACCTCTTACTTATTCTCATAAAGTTTAGTAATTAGAGATACAATAACTTGTGCAGACTATGAAAGGAAGAAAGATGGCTACATATCACAATCCTGGCCACCACAAACCACCCTGGGTCCCCAGCAGAGAAGAGGAGAATACTTAGAAGTAGAGGAATATTGTATACTCTGGAAAATATGCCTCGAAGAAACAAAGTAGACAGAACCAGGTAGAAGGAGGGTTTAAAAAGCCATTTAGTAAAACAAAGAATCCCCTGGTAAAAATCCTGCAACAGTGTTTTATCTTGTGATACATTATACAGCCTTCTATAGTTTTGTTAGATTGTTGCAAGGACTTAAGAAAGTTTCCTTAACACTACTGATACAAACAGCTGAGTAGAAACTCACACAATTTTGAAGAGCTAGTTTGAACCTTTAAAAACCACCTGCATTTCTGGGGGAGAACAGAAAATATATATATTTTTTAAAATCATTTTTATTGTATTTTAATTTTTTTCACTTAACAAGTTTATTTTCTCTCCCCCCTCCACTCCCAATTAAAAAAAAACCAAAAACAAAATCCTGGTAAAATAATATGCCTAGGGGTCAAGCCAAACAGATGATTCCCTCTTGGGTTCTCTGGAGCCAGGACTCAGAACAAAGAGCGGAGTGGCCCCAGCCTGTAAGAACATCATGGTCACCATATTGCCAGGGGGAAACACAGGCCTATGGGCTTGTTCATTTAAAACACTCATGGTGTTCAGACAATATTCTGGGATGTGGCTCCCATCTTCCTTCATGGCCTCCCCTGCTCCATGCTGTCAGGGCTACTTTGGGCCAAGGACCTTGGAGACCATGAGTCCTCACAGACTGAATGCCCTCTGCCGAGTCAGCGTCTCCCTGTTTGCAAAACGTGGACAGGCCCAGAAAATCTGGGCTCTGGGTCAATCAATCAACATTCGTTAAGGCCTACTATGTGCCGGGCACTAAGCTAAAGAGGGGGGATACAAAAAGAGGCAAAAGCCAGTCCTTGCCCTCAAGGAGCTTCCAATCTAAGGAACCCTGGTTCTACTATTTATTAGGGCAGGAACCTCATGGAAAACACTGAAACTCTCCGAGAGGGAGGAAGCATTTTCCTTTCTTATAAAATGGGGAGAGAGCACTGGAGTTGGGGTCAAACCAGGATTCAAATCCTGCCTCAGACCCTTTCTCAGCAAGCATGGGCAAGGCAAGTCCCTAAAGACTCTGCTAAGTCAGAAGACCAGGAAATCAAGGATTCTAGACCCACTGAGAAAAGGATCAGACCTCAGGGCATACATCTAGATCTGATGAAACCTTAAAGGCTGTCCCACAGATGAGGAAACTGAGGCCGGGGGTAAGGCCCAGGGATGCACCAAAGAAAGTGGGATGACAATCCTGGGGCATCAAGTAGCCACATGTCAAGCGCTTTGTAATCCTCCACCGTGTGACTCTGGGGTCCCCAAAGCTGCTGCAGACACCAGCATATGGGTCACCTATCGGTTATTATCCAACACACCGCCGGCCAACAATCCAATCGCAGAACATGTGGGACAAACTTAACTCAGTAAAGAGATTCAAAGAGCGACCTCAGGATGGTGACCCGAAGGGGCCTGGGCTTTGGGCTTCAGGTGTCAGCCCCCGCCCCCATACCCAGGGGGACCCAAACTGCATTCAGTTATGGGAGGGGGGAGGACAGACCCCCCCCCATTTTAGATATGGGGAAACTGAGGCACAGAGATAGAAAAGCACTAAACCTATGCTCCTATGCAATGGCTTCTCCTGGGTCACCGAAGTCGTTTTTTGGTTGAGGGTGGATTTGAACTCAGGTCTTCTGATCCCAATCCCCCTTTAAGAAGGCCTCCCATTGAGGGCTTGTTTGCTTCTCTAGGTAGCTGCAGCGCCTGGCATACAGGAGGCGCTTCATACGCGCTTCTGCTGAGATTGAGCAGCATTTATGTGGCGCCTGCTGTGTGCGCCAGGGGCTGTGCTAAGCGCCGGACGACTCCGATGTCACCTTACAGTCGAGGACACTGAGGCCCAGGCAGGTGACGTTACTTGGGATCACAGGACCCGAGCTCTAGGGCGGGGGTGGGAGGGCTTCATTTTACAGCTGGGGAAAGTGAGGCCCAGACTGGGGCGGGAAGGGCTCGACGCGGGGATTCGAACCCAAGTCTGGCTCAGCGCTCTCGCGGCCCCGCCCGGCGGCTAGGCCCGGGCCTCAGTCTCCCCGTCCGCGGAATGGGCACAGCGGCCGCGGCGGCATGCCCGAGGGTGGCACTCACCCACTGGTTGGCCTCGGGGCTGAAGGTGTAGAGCGCGACCTGGCCCGTGAGGTCGGCGATGCTGGTGATGTAGGGGTCATGGCGCCGCAGCGCCGCCAGGCTCATCTCGGCCCCAGCTCTGCTCGCAGCCTCCATCTTGGCCGCCCCCCCGCCTCCAGGCAGCGGCCCGGCACCGGAAACGGGGGGGCGGGGCCGTCCATTCAAACCTCCGGGGCCGCGGCGCTGGCGTAAGCGGCGCTGCGCAAGCGCAAACGTCATCGCCGACGCCGCCGACGCCGACGCAGAGTCCTGGCAGAGCCCGACCACTCTGAGGAGGAGGAGGTCCGGCCTCTTCCTGTCCCGCCCTCCGCCTCCGGATCCTGCGTGGCGAGCGCGCGCGGCGAGCACGAGCCCGTCGCCAGAGCACGCGACCCCTGGGGCGCCCTTGGCGCATGTCTGTTGGAGCCAAAGCCCTCCTGGGTGGGATCCGCTGGGGGATTGTGAGCTCTCGGAGGGTAGGGCCGGCTCTTTGCTAGAATGACGTGAGGGAACCCGAGCTTAATGGTGATGGTGTGATAAGGATGAAAACCTTCGCTGCAGCAGCCGGGCAGGAGGCAGAGAACAACGACGTCCTGCCTTTAACTTGTTCTGGGGCCGCGAAGGGGAGCCGTGGTGCACAGAACGCTGTCTCGGGGGCAGCAGGACCTGAGTTCAAATGCAGACTCAGACGCTTCCTAGCAGAGTGACCCTGGTCAAGTCACTTCACCCTGTCGGCCTCAGTTTCCTCATCTGTCAAAGGAGCTGGAGAAGGAAATGGCCACCCCTCCAGTCTCTCTGCCGGGAAAACCCCAAGGGGGGTCACGAATTCATGACTGAAGAGGCGTCTCCCCGTCAGAATATTTTTATTAGATTAGCTTAGCTCATGTTATACACCAGCTCTACACAGCACATTCACAGTCCAACAGCGATTAACGGCAGGTGGCTTTTCTATCAGCGTTTAAGGGCTTGCAAAGGGCGATATCCCCGTAATCTGCCCAACAACAGGGGCGGGGAAGAAAAGGAGACCAGAGCAGGGATTGAGGAGACTTGTCAACAGCTGGATAATGCTCTGGAGCTGGGGCATGTGCGGTGGCCACACCCCAGTAAAACCATCTTGGCACATGGGCTAAACCAGATGGAGGGTGACCTAGGGGCCTCTAGCCCGCTGGTGAGTTAGGGCGGTGTCTGCTCCAAGCACTGAAGACACCCCCCCCCCCCATGGGCGGATGAGAGCAGTTTGTTCCAGTGGCCATGAAGGGCTGAAACAGGCGCTGTGGAGCCCTGAGAGCTTGGTCAGACATGAAGATGCCAAAGTCACCCAACGCATCCAGGGCCGTGGCAGTCCTCTGGACTTTTGTCCTGCTTCTGGACTTTGATGACTCAGCAAGAGAGTGAGGCTTTGTGCAGCTCTGCCTCACTTAAATCCAGTTCATCCATAGATCGACACATTGCTGTGATGTCATTGGTCCTCTTGGACGAGAATGTTCTGTTCTAGGCACTGGGGATACAAAGAAAGGCAAAAGCACAGTTTCTACCTTCAAGGAGCTCCCAGTCTAATGATGGAGACAAAATGCAAATAACTGTAGCTACAGTTATATAAAGAATAATTAGAAGGTAATCTTGGAAGGAAATCACTAACATTGAGGAGAGGTGAAGACCTGGAAATAATAGCTGGAGGGGGGTGGGAGGGGAGGAAGAGAGAGAGAGAGAGCTAGAGCCGTATTTATCTCATTTTATTCTCACAACAAACCTGCAAAGCGGATGCTATTATGATGATCCCCATTTTATGAATGAGGAAACTGAGATGAATATCTTGCCCAGGATCATACAGCCAGTAAAGGTCTGAAGCCAGATTTGAATTCAGTTTTTCCTAACTCCAGGGTCAGCTCTCTACCCACACCACCATTAAGTTGACTCTTACCAAAGGTGGGATTTGCAATTTTTCTGATGGATGAGTTGGGGCCAGGTAAAGGATGGGACTGAAGCGTTCCACCTGGAAAACAAGGATCCAAGCAGAGAACCTTCACCGTTAGCCTGTTCTGGGCTTGCCATGTTTCAGGCAGGTGTATTTGGAGCCTGAGATATCCACGTGATTACCTCAGTTATTCATTTTACTGTGCAAACTGACCGATCTTCCGGGTGCGGGGTTTGATTCCCCCAGTGTCATCCTGCTTCCAGGGTTTTGATCTTACTTCCTCCTGAAAAGCTAGAGTCCTCAGGGGTTATTTTGTGATGCCATTAGGGAAAGCTCTCCAAGAAAGCATAAATATTCAGTGGAAGAATTAAATAATTATGACCTGCCAGCTCTAAACAGCTCCTCTTCCTCCCCTACTCTTTCTTGATAATAACTAAGTCAATCATTTTATATGCACCTATGGGATACTTGGGCTTCTTTCTCTTTGACTAAATTTAGTTTTTCTCCCACACAATCTTCTGAAATAATTAAAGTGATCTCTTTGTTTTCTGCCTGCTTAAGCAGCTTAAGCAGATCTGGAAAACTGAAGAACACAGAATTTGTTAAGAGTGTTATTTACATTTTCAGTAGGGAATTGCTTTAAATGAGAATGGGGGGAGACCTGCCCTGCAAACTGTCTAATTGCTATTGCGCAGTTCTATATTGAAAATCATAAACATGAAGGTCCTTGCACACACTGGGAATACTTGAGTAGTAAATACTGATCTTGACTCATGCTGAAACCTAAATGTGCCCCTAACACAAAATATGACCTTAGGGATCCAGGCGCATTTGTGGCTTAGGAGTGTGGCATGTCCAAGGGAGCTCTCTGAGCCAAGGAGAGGTTAAGTGAGTTGACTGAGGTCATCGAAATCACATGTTATCTGAAGCAGGAATCAAACAAGGTCTTCCTGACTCCAAGTCCAACATTTTGTCTACTACAGCTGAGAAGCTGCCTTTTTTGAAATCCCATGATGCAATGCTGCAGTGCCACCTCTCCCACTTATATAGAATTTTAATGTGCTTTATATACATTATCGCATCCTGCTGCATGTTAGGAAACCATGTTCTCTTCCTTACTTATCTATGTGACCTCGGCCAACTTGCAGGAAATTCCAAACCTCAGTTTCTTCATCTTTCCAAGGTGAGAGGGGCTGGACCACATTACCCTAGGTTCCTTTCAGCATTAATATTCTGTGAAATCTCCTTAGGATTCCTCTAATCTCCAGATATCACTTATGCATGGATATCTTAGGTATGTAGCCTTACGCCTAGGATAGTGCTATATTTACAAATGTTGAAATAATTATAGGAAAGTATAATATGGAGAGAAACTGAAGTTTTGTACTGCCAAAAATTTAGGGATCTAAAAGATTGAAGCCTATCCTGGTGCCACTCTGCCTGGAATTCTTGTCAGCCTGCCTTTATCAGGAAGTTATTCTGGCCACGCTATCCTAGCAGACTGAAACTCAGATGGCTTGGTTGATCCTGAAGAAAGGAGCCCAGAAGCTAGTAGGTAGGTAATAAGCATTTATTAAATAGCAGGGAGCAACGTCCATGTTAAGCAATCCCATAATACCAGTGGGGACCAAAAGCAAGGTGTTAAGAGATGCCACACACATTAGGGAGTAGATTTCATGAAAGCAGGTTGATGACATCGTCAGAAGACACTGGTAGGGTATGAGCTTGTAGTAGGAAGGCCGAATTTATAATCTCAAATATAATCATATACATGTTTGAATGGTTCGAAATCGCAAGGTATATAGAATTCTCTAAGTAGAACGCATCAAAACATTTATTTAGGCCCCACAGTGACAGATTCACGAACCAGCCTCCCCATTCCAATATTGTGATCACAAGACCCCAGGCCCAATAGGCTCACCTCACAAGAGTAACCAGGAGGCCACAGAGAAGCATGATAACATTAAACCACATATTCACTGGCCTCAAGTCCTTGCTCTCACTCCTGGGTTCACACAGGTCTCCTGCTTTGGCTTTTTTCAGCTTCAGCTGTAGTTGCCTCTTGGCTCACCTTTCCTAGCAGTGAGCCTCTGGCATTCTCAAGCTCCGCCTCAATGACCAGAGAACAATTGGTTCCCAAGTTGGCCCCTCTTAAGTCATCAATCTACACCCACACAGGTTTCTCACCTGATAGGGCTTTGGGCCTGGGGCTTAGCACTTAACAGCTGAAAGTACTTTCACTCAAGGTAAACAAAAGCCAAACTCCTCAAGGGCACCCCCAAACTAAGTGCTAAGGAGCCCATTTTACCTTATTGACACACAGCTGTACCTTAATAATGTGCTCTGGCCACATGTTTCTCACATGGGTCCCTTTCATGCCCCCATGCATGCTCATTCTCTCTGCAGATGGTATGTGTACTTTTCTGGTGGAATATGGCCTACATTCATGGGGAGAGATCTCCTGTTATGAATTTTCTGACTATATCATTTGATGAAATGTCTTTACTTTTGAACTAATTCTGTCTTCTGGCTGATTAGAGAAAAAGTAAGCACATCAGTAAGGGCTCATGAGTTATGGCTTTGATTGGATAAGGAACCACAGTACTTCCATCTTAGGAGTAGCTATTCTGGGGACCCTTTGGTATGAAAGAAGGTCAGTACAGCATGTTTTTGGATACAGATAATTTACTTTAATTTGGCACAGCCCTGTCTATGAGCAATATTTGGTATATTTTTAGCACTGTAACTTTCACATTCAGTTCCTTAATATTTATTTTGAAGGTTTTTCAGTAAAGTTCTCAGAAAACTGTGAACTTTTCCACAAGTAGAATGACAAACTCAGCCTTTTACACTGATACTTGCCTCTCCTCCCATCTTCCCTGTTTCTGTTTATGACAGCAATTTAAGATCACAGAATCATGTTTAGATCTGGAAGGCAGTTTTTATTCTAACTCCATCACTCTCTAGCTATGGAAACTGAGGCCCAGAGAGATTAAGAGACTTTCTCAGTGTCACACAGTGGTGGAGCAGGAACTTGAACCCAGGGCCTCAGACTCCAAATTCTATTTCCAAGACACCATGTGATATTTAACGGGAGATTTGTTCTTGCTATTTCCACATCATCCAGTGGGGTAATGAGTCATTATTCCAGTTCTGTCTCTCTGGTGTCCTGCCGTTCTACCTGCTACTACTTTCCTTGGGTCCCTAGTAGCCTCTCACTGATCCTGTTGTAAGAGCCCCCATTCTGATTGCTGCTGTGTCTCTAACTCATCCTTGATTTCCATACTGATGCCTAGAAAGCAGTCAATTACTCTTCATTGCCTAGACAAAGAATGCCTGGCTTTTAAGATCTTCTATATTCTAGCTGTGGTCTCCATTTCATTTCTTACTACTCTTTAAAAATTAATTAATTAATTTTAGTTTTAGTTTACAACATTCAGTTCCTCAAGTTTTTGAGTTTCAAATTTTCTCCCCTTCCTTCTCCTCCCCACTCCCCACCCAAGACGACATGCAATCCGATATAGGTTCTACAAATACCTTCACACTAAACATTTTCACAATAGTCCAGGTGTAAAGAAGAACTATAGCCAATGGAATGAACCATGAGAAAGAAAAAAAAAAAGAGAGCAAATAGTTTGCTTCCATCTGCATTCAAACTCTGTAATTCTTTCTCTGGTTGTGAATCGCTTTTTCCATCATGAGTCTTTTGGAGTTGTCTTAGAACCTTGCATTGCTGAGAAGAGCCAAGTCTATCAAAGTTAGTCATCAGAGATATTCTGTGTCTGTAATCGTGTAAAATGTTCTCCTGGTTCTGCTCCCCTCACTCAGCGTCAGATCATGTAAGTCTTTCCAGGTCATTATGAAGTCCATCTGCCCCTCATTTCTTCTAACACAATAGTATGCCATTACCTTTATATACCACAACCTGTTTAGCCATTCCCAAATTGATGGGCATCCCCTTGATGTCCAATTCTTTACCACCACAAAAAGAGCTGCTATAAATATTTTTCAGCATATGGGTCCTCTTCCCACTTGTATGATTTCTTTGGGATATAGCCCTAGGAGTGGCATTACTGGGTCAAAGGTTATACACATTTTTATAGCCCTTTGGGCAAAGTTCTAAATTGCTCTCTAGAATGTTGGATCAGTTCACAACTCCACCAATAATGCATTAGTATTCCAATTTTCCCACATCCTCTCCAACATTTATGATTTTTCTGTTTTGTCATGTTAGCTAATCTTACAGGTGAGGTGTGGTACCTAAGAGTTGTTTTGATTTGCATTTCTCTAATCAATAGTGATTTAGATCATTTTTTCACATGACTATAGATATCTTTAATTTTTTCCCCTGAAAACTGTCTGTTCATATCCTTTGGCCATCTATCAATTGGTG
>CM053624.1:370425995-370447632 GCA_028646595.1 Phalanger gymnotis | reverse complement strand
CAGGTAAACTATTCCTTGCTCTCCCATATTGCTTATAGTATCAGCCTTTATATCTAAATTGTGAACCTCTTTTGACTTTGTTTTGGTATACAGTGTAAGATATTGGTCTATGCCCAGTTTCTGCCATACTATTTTCCAGTTTCCCAGCAGTTTTTGTCAAATAGTGAGTTTTTATTCCAGAAGCTAGAGTCTTGGGGTTTATCGAACAGTAGATTACTATAGTCATTGACTACTGTGTCTTGTGTACCTAACCTATTCCACTGATCCACCACTCTGTTTCTTAGCCAGTACCAAGTAGTTTTGATGACTGCTGCTTTACGATACAGTTTACGATCTGGTATGGCTAGGCCTCCTTCCCCAGCATTTCTCTTCATTAATTCCCTTGCTATTCTGGACCTTTTGTTCTTCCAGATGAATTTGGTTGTTATTTTATCTAGCTCTATAAAATAATTTTTTGTTAGTTTAATTGGTATGGCACTAAACAAATAAATACATTTAGGTAAAACTGTCATTTTTATTATATTAGTTTGACCCAACCATGAGCAACTGATGTTTTTCCAGTTATTTAGATCTGACTTTATTTGTGTGAAAAGTGTTTTGTAATTGTGTTGCTATAGGTCCTGGGTTTGTCTTGGCAGGTAGACTCCCAAATATTTTACAGTGTCTACAGTAACTTTAAATGGAATTTCTCTTTCTGTCTCTTGCTGTTGGGCCCTTACTACTCTTCTTGATGAAATCTATATTCCAGGCCATCTGGAACACTTAACTATTTCTTGCTGTTATCCTGTCTTCTTCCATCTTCCCTTGCACCTGGCATGAACTTCCTTCCCATCTCCATCTATTGATGTCATTCCCTTGTTTCAAGGCTTAAATCAAAAGCCACTTTCTCTAGGAAGCTAAAAATCAATCTTTCCCTCCTTGGAAATCTTACTGCACCTGTTGTAGTATAACTTTTAGTTATTTGTATATAGGCCTTATCCTTGCTGCCATATTGTGAGCTTTTCCAGGAAAGGAATGTTGTGACCTCTTGTCTTAGTGTCCTGGCCCCCAGCACCATGCGTTTGACATCTAGTAAAGGCTTGGTGAGATGAACTAACTTACCCAAGGTTGGATAGTGTTCACATGCAGATGCTGGCACTCTGGCTTGCCAGACAGACCCTGGTTCTTCTACCACACTGGGTGCTGCTCTCTTCAATTACATTAGCACCAAGTAAGTGAAATTCATTACTCCTGGGCAATGATTCCATCACTCAGAGTCTTTTCCTTCTTTTTTTAAAAAATACCATTGCTTGATTGACATCTAAAATGTTACAGACTCAACAGGGAACTCATTTTAGACTCAATAGTCCTTGACTTCTCTAGAGAGATACTTAGGTCAATCAGTGCGTCTTCCACTTCATCGTATATGGCAAGTCCCAAATCATTAAATATGTTTAAAGTACTCTTATGTGTGTGTGTATGTGTATGGATGTGAATATGTGTATATATGTGTGTATATGTGTGTGTTTGTATGTATATACATACACACGTATGTTTTGGTGTGAAAAAACCCTTTTGGTCAGTAGAGATGAATAGGTGGCAGAATGAATAGATTAAGCAGATTGTGGAACTTGAAATCAGGCACGACTCAGTTTTCCTCTTGCCTCAAACTCTCACTGTTACTCTGAGCTGATCAACCTCCTTGCCTTAGATTCCTCATCTCCAAACTGCAGAATGTCACGTGCCGCCAAGGGTGGTTGGGAGGCTCAAATTGCCATAGTACATATCAAGTACTTTGCAAGCCTTCATGTGCTATAGAAATGTTAGTTGTTGTTATTGCACCCAAAGCCACCATACGTTGGAATTGAGCACACATTTATTTCTGACTGGAATGGACCTTTTTGTACTGATTTAATAAAACAAAATGTCAAGAATATAGGGCTAGCAGAACATTTAGCAATCATTTAGCCTGTGTTTATGTTTCCAAGTAGGACTCTAGCTACTAAATTGATTTGTTTTTCAAATGAGAAAGTATCGAGCTTCTTGACAGGCCCTGTCCTAGATGTTGAAGAAGATTCAAGGCTAAAGAAGAGGCTTCTCTGAGCTCAGAGAGCTGATGGTCTGGCTGGCCCCCAAGATGACAGCTACACAAATCACTGGGATGCAAAGTAGACTCTGAAGAGAAGATCCAGGAGAAGGTAGAGTGAGAAACAGAGGGGCAGCAGGATACCTCAGAAAAAGACCCCACATTGATAGAAATTCTCACAAGAACATCAGACTTCAGAAACAGGAAAGCATTGATTAAAAAGAGAGTGCAGATACATTTGTAAAAAAAAATCCTCGAGTTGAGGAATGAAGGGAAAATGTCAGAAGAATAACATAATGGAACTATCAGAAGTAACATCAGAAACAAAGCAAGAAGCCCCCAAATGTATGACTAAATAAATAACAGAGATAGCACAGAAGTTAACAGGCACCTGGTAGTGCAGTGGATAGAGCTCTGGGCCTGCAAGGCATACAGGTGGGTGTAGTTGGTAGAGGGATGGCCTCTGAGTGGGGAGGACCTGAATTCAAGTCCTGCCTGTGACCCATTGCAGCTCTAAGTCAGTAACCTCTCAGTGCCCCGGGCAACTCTTCAAGCCCATGGGTTATAGGCAAGTTGCCATTCTAGCAATAAAGTAATCAGCCTGATCAACAAACATTTGCTGAGCATCTCCAAGGTGCCAGGCACTGTCCATCCACATGGTTGGAGGGAATTTCCCATAAAATCTGGTTGGTGATAATGCCATTGTGCTTTGGCCAGCCAGCCTCCACCTGACACACTGCCTTCTGATCTGAGTGTCACATCTTAGGAAGGACATTCACCAATTAGATTATATCCAAAGGAGGACAGTGAGAAGACAGGAGCTTCTGCCAGAAGGGAGACATTGGAAGATTTGGGATGTGTCTCCTGGACGAAACTAGGGTGACCCGGAGTTGAAGTGTCTAAGGTTCCTTCCAGCTCTAAAACCTTGATCCTATGGTGTTGTAGAGGAAACTTCTCTTTAGGATAGATCAGAGCAGTTAGCCTTGAATGGCACCTCCCCACACTGAGCTTCCGTGACTCTGGGACTTCTGTTTTCAGCTGCTGCCTCAGAGGCAAAGACACTATTGGCAGCAGCTCCTCCCTTCCTTCACCACTTCTCTCTAAGGAATGATGCTTGAACCCTGGCAGATGAAGGCACAAGTGGGGATATGTTATGAAGAGAGGAGTTCAGGTCATGGGGAGAGAAAACTTCCTAAGAATTCCATTATCCAGAAGACCTGATGGGCTGCCTCAGGAAATGGATGGCTCTCAATCAACAGAGACCGGATGGACACCTGTGAGGCTGGATGCATGGCGAGACCTAGGTTCAAATTCTGCCTTGGTGACTTGCTAGCTGTGTGATCCTGGGCAAGTTGCTTTCCCTCTCTGGGCTTCATTTTCCTCATCTGTACAGTGAAGGGCTTAGAACTGACATCCTCTAAGGTTCCTTCCAGCTCTAAAGCCTTGATCCTATGGTGTTGTAGAGGAAACTTCTCTTTAGGATAGATCAGAGTAGTTTACCTTGAATAGTATCTCCCCACACTGAGCTTCAGTGATTGGGACTCCTGCTTTCAGCTGCTGCCTCAGAGGTGAAGACACTGTTGGCAGCAGCTCTTCCCTTCCTTCACCACAGCTCAACTGCCTTCTGTCCCTGATTAAGTAACAAGAGGCCACACTCAGATTTTACACAAACCAGATGGGGACCAGCCTGTTACCAATTTTATTGGGCTAACTTGCCTCCCACAATCTGCAATCCACCCAAAAGGGTCTCTGTTATTTACAAGTGACATTCCATTTTTCACTTCCATGCCTCCTTACTGGCCATCATATGTGTCTGGAATTTACTCACTCCTTGTTTCTGTCTCATATTCTCTTTCTTTATTTAAGATGCAGCTCAGGCACCACGAAGCCTTTCCTGATCCAAGCTACTCATGCCCCACCCCTTCCAAAATACCTTGTACTTCATGACTTTGTATATATTTGCATTTATGAATTTTATATATATATATGCTACACATATTCGTATATGCACTTATTCTCTCCCCTATTAGAATGTAAGCTCATTGAGAGTAAGGTTTGTACTTCTGTCTGCATTACCTAGCATAGTGACCTGACACATAGTAGGCATTTGATACATGCTTGTTGATTGATTCATTATAAAGAGTATACTTGCAGTATAGTGCAAGTTGGGACGAGAAGACCTGGGCTTGAGTCTCAGCTAGTCCATTTAATAGCTGTGCCACCTTGGACAAGTTGTTTTCCCTCTAGGGGGCTCATTTTCTTCACCTACCAAATAAGGGGGCCTGGACTAGATGGCCCCCTAGGTCCCACCCAGCTATCAAATTCTATGGTCCTGTAGCCAGTCTCTAATATCATTGGTGTAGAGGTGCTACTCGCTGATGGCAAAAGAACTGTGTTCAGTGCATTAAAATCACCTGGCTGAGATGAATAACATTCCAGGATGCTGGTGAAAGAATGGTATGTCATTGTCATGTGTAAAATCAGAATCTGATTTATGGATTCATAGGTTAAAAAAACAAGCCTGCATTTTATATTATCTAAGGAAATTTGAATTAAATTAATTTGAAAAAAATTAATTTCTGCCTAATTGTGAGGCAGGAATTAACGTTGAGCAGGAAACAGTAAAAGAAAACTAGGAATTATTGAAATGGTATCGTGTCATAAAGATAACTATTACTATACGAACAAGAAACATTTATTCACTCTGTCCATGGCCTTGAATTTAAGGAATAGCCACTCATCTAGTCCTTGGGACAGAATCTCCATATTCATTATCTGAAGTGAAAGGAATAAATGACATGTTGTAACTCAATAACCATTAAACTCAAAGATAAGTGAGGAACGTCTTTCTCATGGGCAATAAAATGATTCCTACTCATGTGAGACAAGGGGTTGATCTAGGTCAATGGTGGCCCTCTTTACGTCGCTCAAGAACTTTAGAAGGATTAAAAATTGATAGACTCTCTCCTAGAAACAATGATCTGGTACAGACAGGTAACCCAATAGCCAATATCTGATGTCTCTCTAGTGCGGCCTATGCCATTTCATTTTGGATATGTATGAGGGCATGGGCAACTCTTTAAAGAAGCACCTTTAAAGACTGACCTTGGACAATGGTGAGCATTTAGAAACCAAAGGCTGTTGCTGGAAAACTCTGAGACCAAAGGTAGAAAAAGGTAACATGAATATTCAGATCTGTACAAAGTACGATCACATTTCGTTGTTATTAATGCTATATTCTGTTAATATGTTCTTAATATGTTATTAATGTTAACATTACTGATATGTTAATGTTCTCCTTTTAGTAGCAATTGTGTTTTCATGGTACTTCTAATATGAGCTTGTTTTAAAAAAATGATTTGTGATCAAAGGAATTTATTGGTAAAATGTATCACAATAGCAATTGTCTTTCTCGCTAAAACTAAGAAATACAATGTAGTTCATTTTTATATTAAAATTTCCAGTGGCTATAAACCACTGAGCTCCAAGATGATGCCTTGCTCTGACAATTGAGTTAGCATTTACTCAGCCTTGGAGTCACAGGGATGTCTTTGCTCATTTTCCCAAATTGTTTTAACACAGGCACTTGTGTACAGTGTTTCGGGGGAAAGGCAAGAAAGCGCTGGCAATGGGATTCTGTGCAAGGTGTCTTGTGTCATTGTAAGATACTGTGATGAGGCCGTTTGGAACTTTTCAATTTGTAAAATGCATTTTGAAGTTGTATATGACACATGTCATTGATCTAAAATGGAAGTTTTCATATAAAAGGGCTGTATGTACATGTGCATGTTTGTGTATGTGCCTATATGCTGTGTGTGTGCGTGTGTGTGAGCGCGTGTGCATGTGTGCACGTCTGTGTGCACACGTGTGTGTGTGCATGGGTGTGGTTCTTTTTCTATCTTCGCTTTACCCTGATGAGCTTTAGCTCTCCAATTAAACACGAGGACATAAGTAGTTTCATGGCTTTTTAGACAAGCCGTGCTAGGATTTTGAAACCAGTAATGGCCATGCGATTACACTTACAGAGAAGCATTACGGTACTCATGCTGTCAGCCTTTTCCACAGATACTTGCATTTAAAGTATTTGAATGAAATATGAAACTTTGGTAGAAACAAAAATGTATAAGGCATCAAGCAACAGAACCTCTCTTCTTATTGGGACAGTACTTAGGAAAAATGCTTAATGCCTTTTCTCAGAGAATCCCTAGAGACCCAGGTACATTATTTTAATGACCACAACAAAGAAATTTATTGATAGGCATTCCAGACCTGGAAAACAGACTCCACAATGCTTGTGACTACCACACACACACACACACACACACACACACACACACACACACACACACACACACACACACACATACACACACAGAGTCTAGACTCATGTTTTGGGTGAAAGCTTTGCCTTCTTTCACAAGGATTTAGGTTCATTCAAGTAACATTCTTCCCCCTAAAAGAAAGTACATCAACTTGCTCCTCTGCTCTGAACAGCATCTCCCAATGAGAGAAACTGGAGACTTAAAAAAAACCCCTTTCATTAGCCATTTTGAAAAGGGGGAGGGTTAGCATGTGGTTTTTATCTTTAGCAAATAGTGCTTGAAACAGTGAATCAAGCTTCATGGAGGGGACACCTGGCTTGCACCTTCAGTCTAAGTATATTAATATGGTGAAATGAGAGACAGCTGACCTTTTATGGAGCTAGGAGTTGAAAGTCCCCAGAACCTCTGACTCTTGTATTCTTGGCTAGAGACTTCCACCAGTAGTCCCATCTGGGGTACAGAAGAGCCAGATGGCTATTGAACCTCACTGTCCCCCATGGCTGAGGATAGGTAAAGTCTTATGATAGACCTCTGCACTACCCCAGACCTGTCTGAGCTGAATTTTGACTTTCCAAGTGGCTGTGGCATTTTTCTCTTACCTCAATATTTAATGGTAACCTGATCAAGATGAGGAGAAAAGTGTGTTTTATTGCAATAGTTGGCATTTCTTTAGTGCTTTATAGTTGCAAGATGTTTTCCATGTGGCATCTCATTTCTTCCTCCTCAAATAGTCCTTTATTTTTCAGCCCCTTTCAGAAATGAGGAGACTGAGGGTCATAGAGATTGGGATTTGTCTGAGGTCACCAAACCAGTGAGTGGAAGAATGGAGATGCAAGTCAAGGTTTTCTGAATAAGGCAGAAATGTTCTTGGTGCTCTAACTCACTGCCCTTCTGTCCCATTTGCCTGCCTTGGATCTCTCAGGAACCAAGGTATCAAGCAACAGAGCTAATGCCAACATGCCAGTGGGAGAGATCATGAAGACGACTCCTTCATACGTTAGAATCTTAACCTCCATGATGCAATTTTTGTGCCCTGGTCGTAGAACTTTCTAGCAACTTGTGCACAGATCTTCAAGTTGGAAGGAGCTTAGAAGTCATCCACTCCAATCTGCTCATATTACAGAGGGGGAAACTGAAGACAAGAGAGGTTAAATAACTTTCCCAAATAAGCAGCTAATGTGTCTGGCTATGGCCATGAGTAACATGGATTATATGTGTGGACATTCACAAGTCATCACGTTCATTCAGGATGTGATTTTCTATCTTATACAACATTTTAATTGTATTATTTCTTTCTTGATTACTTCAGTTGTGAGTGACTGAGATCTCAGAATTTATGGGACATTTCAATGATTTCTAGAACAATTGCATACAATATTTGGAACTGATCTGTATTGGAAAATCCAGCAGTAATTAATAGCCTTGTTTCCCCTAATTAGATTGTCAACTCCTTGAGGGTAGGGACTGGGTTTCATGCCTCCTCGTATATCTCAAGAAGGTGATGATAGAACCTTGCATCTAATACATATTGAATAAATATTTGCTGAATAATTTTCTTATGTAGATATATTATTGGACTCTAGATCCAATTCCTCAAGGAATTGTCTGCTTCCTTAAAATAGATTTTTCTCTCTGACCTAGAATTCTTACTGTTAGAGAAAAAGAGTGTGGGGTCAAGGAAAGCATGTGGGGTTAGCAGAGAAACTGGGTTGGCAGCCCAGGAGTAGTACTTACTACCCATGTGACCTTAGGCAAGTCACCTGACCCCTCTTGTCCTCAGTCTCCTCCTTCGTAAAATAAATGAGTGGACCCCTGGCATCTCTGTAAGATTCTAAATTGCAGGGGTGCTGATCTGGATTGATAGAGGGAGTTTTCTCATCAAGGAATTTTATATACCACTGGAATCCCAAGGCCAGTCCTTGGCCCTGCTCTGGTCATGTGTGTAGAACACAGTCATATGGTGAATGAAGCATCACTTCATGGAGTGGATGGGGCGGCAGTGGCCACAGCTGGTCACCAAATTTCTGGTTAGCCATCCCCAAAACATCGCATACTGTGTGTGAATATAAATATGCATGCAATCATGCCAATTTGGGAAACAGGAATCAGAAAGAAATCCTTTTTCACAATGGTCCCAATTTGGGGTTTAGAAAATATGGTTATTGTAGGGATGACATGTGTATATGAAAAGATACCAGGAAGTCTCTGGAGGCCAAATAAATACTGCAGTTGAGAAGTAGTTCTGGGAAGGGGTGGGTGGGGCTCACTTTGGCCTGGAAAAGCCAGAGAAGGCTTTATGGAACAACTGGAATTTCAATTGCAGGATCAGATACTAGCAGGATTTATATAGTCAATGAGGTAGGGGGAAATGGTCCCTTCCTCTCTCTTTGTAAATCACAGACTCTCCAAAGGGGTATCCCTGAATGCCCAGGCAGTGCCAACCAAAGCCAGCATTTTTCCTCAGCTCTATTTTCAGCATGCTCTGCAGATATGGTAACCGAGGCCAGGGAGCTGAAATGACTCCAAAATAGGAAGTGGAGCTAGCTTGGAGACCTGGGAGAATCCCCCCAGCTCTTTGGGACCCTCAGGTTCCTCATCTAGAAAATGAGTTATTTGGGCTGGATGGTTTGAAGGCCCCTTCCTGCTCAAAAAATCAGTGACTCTCTATCAACTTGTAGGCCCCAAGTAAGGCCTGCAGTCTGGGGATCTTACTGTTTGGGAATCTTTTTGCTCCTTACAGTATATGTTAAGCACCAGAACTGGAATGGCGATTGACAAATGGCGGTCTAGGGAGTTTCTGTCATTGTGTGACAAATGGCTATGCCAAGAGCAGAAAGATAGACCCTGGAACTTGGGTCATTCCACCCAGGCCTCCCCCTTTGGCTACTCAGAAAGCCTGGTCTCATTCTTTGTGATGGATGATGGTGCCATGGTTCATGCTTCCAAGTCCATTACCATCTGCATCCCTCAAACCGCTGACCACGGCTCCTTGGCCACATGCCGTCTGGTGAGATGACTGAAGGACAAGACCATTTAGAGGTAGAAAGTGCTGAGTGTAGGCTTTCTGCCTGGATCCAGTAGTAAAGATGAGCATATATTAGAAGGGTGAGAGGGGCACTTGGCCAGCCGAGGATAAGTCTGTGCAGCTCAGCAATCAGTTGGCTCCCAGGGAGCTCTTTCAGCATAGAGCTAAATTAATTTTTCTTAAATACATTTTCCTAGGTGGTCTTCTAAGGGCCTGCAGGAGTGGTGAGCAGATGGGGCAGACACACTGGTTTAACCTGTTCTCCAGCCGTCTAAATCAAACACACACTGTAGGGAGAAAAGACCTTCTGTACTCTATTTAATTAATTAAAACATTTTAATGGAATAAAACAATCCATTACAAGAGAACCTGGTTTTAGGGGCTGTTCTGAACCTAGAAATATCAAAGAAAGGGACAGGGTGAGCCAGCAGAACAGCTTCAGCAGCTAAGCTCAGTAAAAATACAAAGCAATTTAGAAGAGAAAAAGGTCACAGCAGATGCAGATTCCAGGGTTCCTGATGATCCCAAGGCCTCTTCCCCTTTAATTCAAAGCAACAGCCAGGACCAAAAAAGCCTCCAAGATACTCTGAGGAAGAGAGGCCTAAAGGAAAACAGCCCAACAAATCACCAAAGTTACTGCTGGCAATCAAAACAAAAGAATATTTAACTCTTTCAATTTAACACCCAGTGATTTAACACAATTCTATGGAGATTCAATGAAAAAAATGAGACTGACTTCAAGGAGCTTACATGTACTAAAGGGCAACATCCAGGCCTGGAGAAACATTCTCCTAACTGGAACTTATTTGAGGAGGGAGAGACTGCTAAAAATGGGGAAGGGTAAGCTCCATGGCCCTTGAGCCAAGCTCAGAAGAATTCTGAGATGAGGAGGGAATGCATTCCAGGCAGAAGGGATAGCCTGGGCAAATACACAGAGTTGGAAAGGAATGCCAAATTTAGGGTGTAGCTAGTTGGCCAGTTTGTCTGGAACAGAGAGTGGATAAAGGGGAGTAATGTAAAATGAGGCTAGACAGGTAGGGCACAGGGTGCCCAATTGGGATGCCATGCTCAATACCATGCAAAGTGTCCTAGGGCCCGGGAATATTCTTTAGCAAGAGGAAGAGGATATAGACCAATGTGTACCTAAGGCAGACAGATTGGAGGGGGAGAAAGTAGAGGCAGAGAGCCTCATCAGGAAGCATCACATCACCCTAGGCAAGAGACAATGAGAACTGACTTAGGACTGAGTCAAGGGCGGAGAAATGCTTTTTGGACTTCACAGGATCTGGCAACTGATAGAATGTAGGGGATGAAGGCCACAGGACCAAGACAATCCCAAGGGCAGGAGTCTGAGTGACTGGCAGGAGGTGACCTCAACAGAATAGGGAACTTAGAGGAGGGAGAAATTTGGGAAGCCTCTCAAGGAGGGTGAAAGAGGAGAGTGTAAAGCTTAAATTTAAAAAAAAAAAAAAGAACAAACTAAGATCTTGGCAACTGGTCCCCTAACTTCCTGGCAAATAGAGGGAGAAAAAATGGAAGCAGTGTCACATTTTATATTCTCGGACTCTAAGATCACTGCAGATGGCAGCTGCAGCCATGAAATTAAAAGATGCTTGCTCCTTGGAAGGAAAGCTATGGCAAATCTGGATAGTATACTAAAAAGCAGAGACATCACCTTGCCAACGAAGGTCTATAGAGTCAAAGTTAGGGTTTTTCCAGTAGCGATGTATGGCTGTGAGAGTTGGACTATAAGGAAAGCTGAGTGGAACAGAATCAATCAACACTTTCGAATTGTGCTGGAGAAGACTTTTGAGAGTTCCTTGGACAGCAAGGAGATCAAATTAATCAATACTTGAGACATTAATTTAGGATAGTCATTGGAAGGTCAAATACTGAAGCCGAAGCTTAAATACTTTGGCAACATAATGAGAAGATGAGACTTGGTGGAAAAGACCTTGATGTTGGGAAAGATTGAAGACAAAAAGAGAATGTGATGGCAGAGGATGAGATGGATAGTGTCATGGAAACAATGGATATGAACTTAGACAGACTTCCAGAGATAGTGGAGAATAGAAGGGCCTGGTGTTCTATGGTCCATGGGGTCATGAAGAGTTGGACATAACTGGACAACTGAACAATCACAAATGAATTCTTGACCTCATGTTAATGTCTGTTTACTTTAATCCCAAGGTAGTCACGCAGGATTCCCCTTTTCTCCTAGACCTCTCCATATGGAGGAGAGGCAAATTCCCCTCTGTGTAACCATCTCTAACCATCTAGGGCCAAAATGAATAATTTACACATACCCCTCCTATGTTTAGAGGTACACGGCCTAGCTTTCTACAGGGTTGTGTTGAATACTCTTCACAGCGATGAGGTGTGGGGATCCCCCAAAATATTAGGGTGTCACAGTGTTGTCTAGAAAGAATTCACAGACTCAATCCATTTTCAAGTCAAGCAACACAACTTTATTGTGATACTATAACACTGGCTAAGTTCCTTAGAGACTCTGGACTTTCTCTCTCTATCCATGCATAGGAAAGTTCCCAGAGTGTAGTTGGCTACATTTTCCCTCTCTCTACAATATCATGTTTCTAGGGGTACCCCTAAGGGCAGTGGAGTTTTCCAGTGCTATCATATCAAGTCCCCATCCCAATGAATTCCCCCCAATCAACTGCCAACAATTAGCACCCCACTATAATTTAACCAATGAACACAAATTAGCTATTAAATGAGATTTTTACTGAAAAGATAAATTAAGAACAAAAGTACAGGAACAGCACCTTACCATCCCCCTCCCCCCCAACCAGAGCACATTCTCCCCTCTACCACTATGGACTTTGTGGAGAGTAGTCTCAAACTTAAAGTAGGTATTTCTATGACAATTTATTCCTGGGTATGTAGCACAGCCAATGGATGAATCACTCTCTTGCTTTTGGGGGGTGGGGGGCAGAATCTCAGCTGCTGACAAGCTGCATCACACAGAGTATATATTTGTCACTGAACTTGACCTCTGGCAAACTCTGGTGTAGATTCTAGCTCTGTAATATCTTGTGATTCATCCAACCTTTTAAAGCTCACAAGGTCTTTGCCTAGTCCAGTCCATCTTCAATGCTCACTCACCTCAGTATAGAAAGGACAAGCACCAGGAGGCAAGAAACAGAGGCACTATGTGTTTATGGACTGCAAACCAGCCCAGGTGGAATCCTAAGGGCCTGAGGCCTTCCTCTCCACTCTGTTGAGAGCAGAGTGTCTACTCTGTTATCCCTCAATTTCATAAACAGGTTCCCCAACTACCCTTCCTCCATGAGTTGGAAGCTGAGTAGGTAAGCTTGTCAAAGTAAGAAGAAATTACACCTCCTTCCCTTCCTTGTGGAGGAATCTGAGGGTACAACATTGGGCTACAGCATCACATGTCCTGTCAGAGATAGTTGAGGTGTGGCCGGTTTTACTGAACTACTTTTTATTTCCTTTTTCATTTTTATTCTTTATTACAGGAATGGCTTGCTGGGTGGGAAAAAGGAAGCAATTTGGGTATCATATTTGTATCACCTTTCATATTCAGAAAAGAAGATGATATAAATATAAAAATGAAAGATAGCTGTATCTTAAACCTGAAAATCCATTAAAAAAAGAGTGAGTTGGGGCAGCTAGATGGCGCAGTGAGTAGAGCACTGGCCCTGGAGTTAGGAGGACCTGAGTTCAAATCCAGCCTCAGACATTGACACATTACTAGCTGTGTGACCTTGGGCAAGTCACTTAACCCCAATTGCCCTGCCCAAAAACAAAAAAAAGAGTGAGTTAAGACAAAAAGTGTTGGTTAAGCCAGCATGTGGTGCTGTGTGTGTATGTGTGTGTAGGGGTGGTGGTGTGGTGGTAGAGTCATCATGGCATGAGGGACCAAGCTGCAGTTTGTACATTTAGAAACAAAATTTTATCCATTCTCTCAGAGGTTTGGAGAAGCTTAGAAGGCAATGTATGCCAGTCAAACTGATAAGAAACTGATTCATAAACCAGAATGCTAAGTTATTAATTTGCTCACCATCTTTTCCTGAGCAAAGTTTGGAAAATGTGGTCTGACCAAGGATATTTCATTTTCATTAAAAATCTACTTTGTCTTTTTGAAATTAGGACTATATTAGAAAATTCAAGATTCCAATAGATAACAACTTTCCAATGATCAGAATACTCAACTTGGCTATCCAGGTCACTCTTTTTCTGGTATCCTGGTACCTGGGAAATTCAATGGGCCATCTCAAGGTTCCTTGGTGAGCACAACAAACAAACAATCAGAGCAAAGAGAATTGTATCTTCACATGTGACATTTATTCAGGTCAGGTTGAGCCTAATAACCCTGCTCCATTGGAGAGTCTTCCTGGGCCTGCCAGAAATTCAGATTGGCAGTGCTGGCTACATTCTGTCAACCCGAAAGTTTGGTTAAAGTAGGCAAACAAGCTAGGTGATATGTAAATTCATATTGTTTATTCCCTTAAAGCTAGTGGATACATACATATATGGAGCCAGACAAAATCCGACTGCCTGAACAGAAGAATGAGAATGTTTAAATACATTTTTATAGCAGTCGCAACTCAGCATGCCTGTGTTACTCAATTTTATGATCCCCATGTATGTTTAACCATGATACAAAAAAGGACTTTTCTAAATTGAAAAGGTTGTAAATACAATAAGATAAGAGAGTTGACAAGGGTCAGTCGAAACTACAACCCAGTGTTTCTGTGTTTAATTTACCATTAACGTTCCATAATATAGTATATGCCCAAAAAATATTAAGCAAGATAGTTTGTTGGGTTAAGGGTCTCATCTTTAATGGCTGACAGAGGAAAAGAATGCTCTTAAGACAGCCCAATCTGGCCTTATTGACGTAGGAAGAGGTATTCTCTGAGTTAACTCAGAATCAGTTTAAGCTCTTCCTCTGGTTAATCAGTTCAGGCTCTGACCCTTATTGAAGTTACTATTTTGATATTAAATGATATCAATTCTTAATTCAAATTCTTAGTCTCTTCCTTTCCTTCAAGAAGGATACTCTTCCAAGACTCCTACCCTTTTGTTATCTAATGAGATAATAAGTTGCTTTACCTAGATAGATGGTGATGCAGATAGTGAAATATGGAAGAAGTTTTGCGAACCTTAAAGGCCTACCGATCCACAGGCATTTCTGAAGCTTCTGGCCTGTACTAAGCCACGCTCCAAGGACACCAAGACTGAAGCTACGCCAGGAGCTTAGGGTCTAGAGGGGAAGGAAACGCGTGATCATATAATTATGTACAAAGGCATTTGGGACGGGGAGGGAAATAACACCAGCACCTGGGAGAACAGGGGAAGGGCTCATATAGAGAGTAGTATTTGCACTGATCTTTGGAGGAAAAGAAGAATCTTGGAGCTAGAGGCAGCAGCTGGGGGGGGGGGCGAGGAGGTGAGGTAGGATGACCTGAATCCAAATTCTCCTTTAGACACTTGTCAGCTGCTTTGTTCTGGGCGTTTTACTTCAATTCTTCAACCTCGGTTTTCTCATCTGTAAAGTGGGGATAATAATAGCACCTACCCTTCAGGGATTTTGTGAGGATTAAATGAGATATTATTTCTAAAGTGCTTTGCAAACCTTAAAGTGCCATATAAATACTAATTACAATTATCGTCATCAGAAGAAGAGGAAGGAGGACATTCTAGGTTGGGGGGACAACTTGTGCAAAGACCTGTGGAAATACTAGAGATAGGATTTTGTGGGTGATGAACGGCAAGAAGACAAGTTTGGCTGGGTGATATGTCTGCCAAGGCTGATTGGAGCCAGGGCCTGAAAGTCAGGGGGTCAGATCCTACAAGTCATTGGGACTCCCTATATTAATGCACCTAAACACTGTGGGAGGCCTCAAATGCTCAGCTAAAGAGTGGTTTTTTATCCTAGGAAATCATGGAAAGTGTTTGAGCAAAGGAGTAACAAAGGTTGTGCCTGGGATAGAGAAAGATGTGTAGGGGGGCAGCTATGGAGAGGTTGGATTGGAGGAGGGGAGAGACTAGAATGAAGGAGACCCAACAAGGGTTTGCGAGTGTCCATGGACCCAGATTCAATCCTGGAAGGGCCTGATATTAAGGGGAGGTCAATTTCTCTCTCTGGTACTGCCTCCACGCTAAAGTAATTCCTGGGAAGTCTCTCCAGGAGAACTGAGGGATAGCTCATCTCTAAGACCTCCCCAAAATATGGGTCTCTTTTAGACAAATTAGTATACAAATTGGGTATCACAGCTATAGGGCATATGCTTATTTCCTCCAGTACACCCCCCCCAAAAAAAACCCTCATAAGATCCAAAGGACCTAAAGAACAAACACAGAGGACATAAAGACTTCAATATTCATTATATTCCCCCAGGAAATACAGGAAAGGCAACACTGGGAGACCGATGAAGAGTTTTCTCATTCACTTTGGCCCTCTAATGTCTGAGCCTCTCAAATCATCCAGATTCCCTGAACAGTCAGGGCAAGGCATCCTTTAGGTTTTCAGCTAGAAAATAAGTCTGGTGATAGTTATAGTCTTTCTTTATTCCAAAAATGTTAATTTCACTTCTAGTTACATGTAAAAACAATTTTAAGCATTAATTTTTTCAAAGTTTTGAGCTACAAAATCCTTCCCTCTCTCCTTTCCCTCCTCCCTGAGAAAGCAAGCAATTTGATATAGGTTATATGTGTGCAGTTAGGCAAAACATATTTCCATATTAGTCATGTTGTAAAAAGAAAACACAGACCAAAACAAAAAAAAAACAAAATAAAATCAAACCAAGAAATATGAAGAAAGTTAAAAAAATACTGTGCTCTGGTCTTCCTTTAGCCTCCATTAGTTCTTGCTCTGGAAGCAGATAGCATTTTTTCATCTGAAGTCCTTCTAAGTTGTTTTGGCTCATTTTATTGCTTGGAATAGCTAAGTCTTTCACAGTTGATTGCCATACAATCTTGCCATTACTGTGTACAATGTTCTCCAGGTTCTGCTCATTTCACGTCACATCAGTTCATGTGAGTCTTCCCAGGTTTTTCTGAAGCCACCCCCCCCCTTGTCATTTCTTACGGCACAATAGTATTTCATCACAATCGTATACCACAGCTTGTTCAGCCATTCCACAATTGATGGGCATCCCCTCAATTTCCAGTTCCTTGCTACCACAAATAGAGCTGCTATCAATATTTTTGTACAAAGAAGTCTTACCCCCCTTTAAAAAATCTCTTTGGGATATAGATAGTAGTATTTCTGGGTTGAAAGGTGTGCACAGTTTTATCGCATAGTTTCAAATTGCTCTCCAGGATGGTTGGATCAGTTCACAACTCTACCAATAGTACTTTAATATCTCTCTTTTCCCACATCACCTCCAATATTTGTCATTTTCCATTTCTGTCGTATTAGCCAATTTGATAGGTATGAGATGGTGCCTCAGAGCTGTTTTAATTTGCATTTCTCTAATCAATAGTGATTTAGAATATTTTTATGTGACTATAGATAGCTTTGATTTCTTCATCTGAAAACTGCCTGTTCATATCCTTTGCCCATTTATAAACTAGACAGTGACTTATATTTTTATAAATTTGACTTGGTTCCCTATATATTTGAGAAATGAGATCTTTATCAGAGAAAGTTTTTATAAAATTTTTTTCAGTTATGCTTACTGTGTATTTCCCTCCATCCTATTTTCCCTATTTATCTCTCTCTATCTCTCTCTCTTTCTCTCTCCCCCCTTTAATTCTATCTCTCCTCAACTGTTTTGCTTCTGACACCACCTCCCCCAATTCACCTTCCCTTCTATCAGCACCACTCCTTCACTTCCTACTTTCTTATGACAAGACAGATTTCCACATTAACTCTCTGTGTATATTATTCCCTATTTGAGCCAGTTCTGTTGAGAGTAAGGTTCAAGCATTGTCTACTACCACCTCCCATCTTTCCCTCCATTATAAAAGTTTATTTGTGTCTCTTTAATGTGAGATAATTTAGTCCATTCTACCTCTTCCTTCCGCCTTCTCCCAGTGCATTCCTCTTCCTCACCCCATCGTCTCTTTCAGAAGCATGCCATTAAGGAAATTCTCACACTAGTAAACTGATACCTGAATATTAAACTCAAGATCCCTTAACTTGTGAGGTGATCACTCAGGTTGGAAATATCTATTGCTCAGGCTCCCTAGTTTGGGACCTGTGCTCAGGGAAGAAAAGGCAGCGGAAGAAAATGGGGGACTGAGGCTTGACTAGGCAAGCACATGTCCAAGTTGCCGTGTTCTTGTACTGTCATTGCTGTTGGATGGGCTGTGGGAAGGGACAGATGGGAAATTCTCTTTAACTCCCGCCCCAGCTAGAAGTCCAAGGGAGAGAAAGCACTGTGAAAAGGGACGTTGTTCCAAAAGAGAAAGAAATGAAAACCCAGAGTCTTTTCTCTTCCATCTCCTAGGCCACAGAGGAGGCATTCCCTCCTGGACCTTGGCCAAACAATCGCTAGGAGATAGCTTCAGCACTGAAGAACACTTTGAGGAGGAGCTCATCATCTTTTCCCAGAAAGGAGAATGTGTCTCAGTGTGAGGCTAGAGCACATATCTAACTCTACAGGGCTGGGACTGGGGGCAATACTTTCGAGGTTCTCCCAATTAGCCCACCACGAAATGGTAGCCTGACGAAGGCTTCCTCCGCACCAAGCCAATTTTACCCATTTTGCTGTGATTCTCGTTAGCGTCAATTTCTTTGTCGTCGTTGGGATCTTTCGTTCTGCATTATACCAATGTCTGAATCTGTGACTTTCCCCTTCCTTTCCCCATTTTCAGGCCCTGTTCCCCAGTTCTAGGGTGCATCTTATTTGGAAGTTGTACTCTTGGAAGCTAGAGACTATAGACCTTCTGACAGATCTGGAAGGCCAATCAAGACCTCTGTGATGGTGGGGAATGTGAATTCAAGCAACCTAGCCCTTTAGGTGATCTCCAAAGAAGAAGAGACAAAAAACAGATTCAGTGGAGGCAGTCAGTGATCTTGGGAAGTGGGGAAAGTACTTGTGAGATGCCTGGGAAACATCATGACACAGCAGGGCCTGGCAGGATCAATCTAACTGGGAGTTCAGGAACCTCACTCTAATAGTGACCTAGCTACTAATGAAAAGGAAACTTGGACTCTTTGTAACTTAGTGCCCTCATTTGTAAAATGGGACTAATCCACCCATTTCACATGTTAAGATAAAAATAAGAAAGGCTGTAGGATGTGGTAGCTCAAGGGCCAGGCTTAGGGGCAGGAAGCCCTGGGTTCAAGTACTGCCTCTGACATGGACAGGCTATGTGACCGTGGGTAAGGCATCTTTCAGTGATTGTAAGATATGGATCAGCTGCTGATCATCTTGATATGAATTAGTGGAAGGAGTTTCTAAGCTGGGAACTTCCCACTGATAAAATTATTTGTCCAGACCAGAAAATAAAATGAAATAAAATGATAGATGGAAAACAAATCCAGCTCTGCTGGTTGGCCCACCTTGGGTCTCTTCTCTTCTCTTGCCACATCTCCTTGGTGATGTCATCAGCTCCCATGTGCTCAATCACCATTTCGATGCAGATGGTTCCCATCCCTACATATCCAGTCCCAGCTTCTTTGTCAAGCTCCAGTCTCATAGCAACAACTGGACATTGCCAACTGGATTGGATGTCCTCTAGGAATCTCAAGCTTAACCAGTCCAAGAGAGAAAGCATTTTATTTCCATTTAAACAAGCTCTCCTTTAACTTCCTTCTTTCTGGTGGCACCGTCATTCTTCTAGTCCCCCAGGTTACAATCTGGGAGTGGACCTTAATGACTCCATCTCCCTTACCACTCACATCCAGTTGTGTTAATTTACCCCTATAATGTCTCTCCTGTCTGTCTTCTTTCCTCCACTAACACAGCCTTTACTGGAGACCAGAACTTCACTCCTCACCTGGACTATTGCAATAGCTTCTTAATTATTCTTTCTACCTCCAGTCTCTCCTGTCTCTAATCCACTCTCTACCCCATTGGCAAATGAACACTCCTAAAATACAGATCTTATCATGTCACTCTCCTACTCAGATATCTCCAGTGGCTCCCTAGTTCTACAACAGTCTTGCTCTCACGCATTCACCTACTTGCCTAGTCGTTGTCATCATCATCATCATCATCATCATCATTTTCTTCTTCTTCTTCTTCTTCTTCTTCTTCTTCTTCTTCTTCTTCTTCCTTGTTAAGTGACTTGCCCAGGGTCACACAGCTAGTAAGTGTCTAAGGCCAGATTTTAATTCAGGTCCTCTTTACTCTAGGACTAGTGCTCCATCCACTGTGCCACCAAGCTGCCCCTAGTCTTCTTTGGTATTAATCCATGCCCAGATTTTTTTTTCTGCTCCAAATGGCCTACTAGCTGTATCCCATTCACTCCATTCAGTCTCCACTTGTGTGCCCTTGCCAAAGTGGTCACTCATGCCTGGAATGCACTATTTCTTTAATTCTACTTTATAAATTCCGTCAAAGCACAGCTCAGATGTTCCCTTATCAAGAAAACTTGTCCTGATTTCCCTCATCCCTCCTAGGTAGCCATCTCACCCTTCTGAAATTCTTGTGTATACTTTGTATTTACTTGTCTATATGGCAGATTTATTTCCTTAGTAGCATGTTAGTTCCTTCAAGGCAGAGACTGTTTTGTTTTTGTTTTTGTATTTCTAGTACTTCACACTGTGCCTGGCACATAGTAGGACCTTAATAAATGTTTGTTTATTTAAATTGAATTAAATTGAACTGAATTGTCATGAAGACATATGGATCATTGATTGACTTTAAGTCCTGACAGTGGAAAGTATGATGTTTTTAGGTAACTGAAACTTTCCAGGAAATACAGAAGCTGCAGATCCATTTCTGTCAATCCTTTTCAATGGACCAGACTCAGAGAAGAGTTATCCTTTTGTGAAGAGTGTCTCTCTCAGAGGCAGATTATCACACTGAGATGGTGATGGCCAATTTACTGGAGAATAATCACCTGGTACCTTCGCCCCAGCCACCATCCCAGTGAGTTCTCTCCCCAAATAGAATGAGAAACAGCAGCCTTCATCCTGTTACTTCTCCAGGTGCCCACCGTATCTAAACCAGCCAGATGTTCTTCCTGTGAAACAAGGATGGCTCCCTCTTTCACGCTGAAGTTCCAGGCTAGATCAGGGTTGTAATCTTTCTCTTTTTTTTTTTTTTTGGTAATTTAAAAAAAAATTTAAACTTAAATATAAAATGAAAAAGAAAAAAAAAACATTGCCATGTACACAGCAGAACATAAGAGAGGATTCAATGTAAAACAATGAATTTCCATTTCAAGAAAACCTATATAATAAATATTCCACATTGTTTTCAAAACTGCCCAGCTTTTCTTTGCTTCTTGTGGGTTTTCTTTTGTTCTCTGCTGTGTACTTTTTGCTTTATTCCTCCCCCCACCTCACCCTAAAGAAGGCTATAATTAAGCATGGATATATATATAAATACATCATATATATATGTGTATATATATATATATACATATACGTGTACATAGATATCTATAAACATACACACGTAAGACCATACTATGCTTATTTCCTCCTAGCATCTCTTTCTCCTTCCTAAGTCCAATTCTTTCCATGTTTTTCTAAATCAGCCAGATCACTATTTCCCACACCACAGCAATATTCCCACCCAATCGCATCCCATACGAGTGATGAAAGCTTTTCCCCAATTTTCTGCATTCCTTCTGTTCTTGGCTATATAGGTTTTATTTATATGAGAAAATTTTAATTTAAAATAATCAAAATTATACTTTGTACACTTCAACAACATTCTTGCCTTATAATAATGTACTTTGAAGTGTGATACTCCTGGATCTCTTTCCTTTCTATCACTTTCCCCGGTTTCTTTGAAGTCCCTGACCTTTTGTTCTTTCAAACGAATTTTGTTATTATTTTTTGTAACTCAGTAAATTTTTAAAAAATAATTTAATTGGGATGACATTGAATAAATAAATTAGATCAAATTGTCATTTTAAAAATTATATTGGCTTCGGCTACCCATGAGCAATAAATATTACTCCAATTATTTAGATCTGAGTTTATTTGTATAAAAAGTTTTATATGTTTATGTTCATATAGTTATGTCTGTTTTGGCAGGTATATGCTTAAGTATTTTATATGCTTTAGGTGTTTTAAATACTCTGATAATATTGAATAATATTGCTGACACA
>CM053624.1:370403401-370425495 GCA_028646595.1 Phalanger gymnotis | reverse complement strand
GTTTCCACTGCTGCACACTGTCTCACCTTCTGTCCCCTTTTTGCCCCTTGGTGATAGCAGTAAATGTGTCTGCCCAGTACCAAGGGCCAGATTCTATTTTGTTCTGCTCTGGCGTTGCACTGGTTGTGGGAGATGTGACAGACTGTTACCGGTCCAGCTTGGTGCATTTCCCATGGCTCATGCCTGCTGGAACAGTCTCTAAGAGCAGCAGTCACCTTCAGGTTACAGGAAGACTTCATGGAAGATGGGAAGCATCACCATGTGGAAAGTGCCTCATATGTTTAATGATCCCGAAGAATTCACTGCTGGAAACGTGCTGCTATTTTCTGTCTGTATTCTCCATGCAATGCCATAGGGCCATCAATCACGGAATACACTGCAGAAAACCATAATTATGCTCACTGAAAGGACAGGTGAAAGAAAGCTGGTAGGCTGTGGCATGTTAATGTGAAAACTTGAATGTGTGAAGATTAACCATGAGAGTGAATGAAATAGAACTTATTAAACTCTTCCTATAGGCCAAGCTAGGGCATATAGGGCAGCACATTGGCACAGTGGATAGAGGGCCAGACCTATAGTCAGGAAGACTCATCTTTCTGAGTTCAAATCTGGCCCCAGACACTTACTAGCTATGTGAGCCTGGGCAAATCGCTTGCCTCAGTTTTCTCATCTGTAAAATGAACTGGAGAAGGAAATGGCAAACCACTCCAGTATCTGTGCCAATAAAACTCCAAAAGGGGTCATGGAGAGTTGGACACAACCAAAAAATGGCTGAACAACTACTACTCTCCTATTGGCCCTGGTGGCTCCCAGGGCCATTCTCAGATGGATAGAGAGTGGTGGCATTGGCCAATGGAGAAGGCATCTCTGGAGATATAGGGGAGTCATCTGTAAACGAACACTTAGGAATACTAGTAATCTTAAACAGTTCAGTGTACAGTTGTCGTTCAGTTGTTTCAGTGATGTCCAACTCTTCATGACCGCAATTGGGATTTTCTTGGCAAAGATGCTAGAGAGGTTTGCCATTTCCTTCTCTAGTTCAGTGTAGTAGTGATGTTTAAACAACTACTTTGGTGTACTAGGGGAGTGTACTTATTATGTAAAAGGAGACTGCAATCAAGCCTTCTGTAAAGCAGAGGAATTCTTCTCTAAAGGCAATCATCACCCCTCGTTGATCAGTTTTATAAATTGGGTTTTTCTTAAAGCAGGGTATATATATATTATCCGCATTTGTACAAGGCACCAGATACTTAGTGGTTAAGAGCAGCTTCCAATTCCATAGTGACTTCCCTGCAAACTTCCCAGTGCTACAGTCTTGTCCAAATGCACCCCCGCTTTCTCCTTTCCCTTTGAACTGAATTATGTTAGGGAAATGGGAGTACTGATCTTATATAATCCCTAGAACAGCTTGTAAGACATCAATGGTGCAAAGAAAACTGATTCTGAAAAATGCAGAAGACACCAAAGGTCCCACCCTCAATTAACGAGTGGGGGGCTCTGTTATAGCTACCCAAGGCTGGTGCGGCAAGCACATGGCACGATCCGGGGGCAGCAGGAAGGATCTCTCTTTCTTGAAAATAACTTCCCCATTCACCTGCCACACTCTCCGAAATTCCATCCTTCAGTATTCATTCCTTTTGATATTGAGCATATACACACAAACATATATGGATCTCTATATGCATGTTTATGCCTTTGAACATGAAGCCGCCTCTTCAAACATAAATCATCCTGGGAGGCATGAGGGAAATTGAATCTCAGGCTGGAAAGGATCATTAACTCCTGCTGTCCCCCGGTTCACCTCATACTGAATTTTCACCCTGTCTTTGCCTTCTGGGTCTAGAGAATTGAAACAGCCATGCCTCCCCTAGCCTGCCCTTCAGGGGGCCATACTCTACTTGATACCCCCAGTTGTGGAGAAATCCCATTTCACCTTAATTCAGCCAAAGATCAGTTGGATTTTTCCCAAGAGGATTTCCATTAGTAAATGACAGAGAAAGAAAGCTAGAGTCCTCAATAACGAGGAGGCACAGACGACACTGGTCGGGCATGTCCATTCCTAGTGTTCCCCATAACTCCATCTGGGCAAACCTATCACGGCCCCTCTTTTCAGGCTGTGGATGTTCTCCAATTCTAGCACCTTCCTTGTGAGGGGCAGGGTGATGTCATGGAGAGAGAGCTGTCCTTGGAGCCAGGAAGACCTGGGTTCAAATCTTGCCTCTGACCTGGGTGACAGCCCTGGGATCCTGGCAGGTCACTTCACTTTTCAGTGCTCTGGTCAGCTCTCTCTAAGGCTAGAAAGTGCTGACCAGCATTGGTAGAGTAGGGGTCTTCCCTCATTTGGGAGTTCCCTATATCAAGTAAATTGCAAGTCTGGGCCCCAACTCACCTTTTTCTTTGTTTAACCTTCAACGGAACAGAGGTTAGACATGAGGTATCTGCTGCCTGTCCCTTCCATCTGGATAGGAGGAAACTGAGTCCCAGGGAGGAGCCTAGATCAAGCACATGAAGGTCTTGTCACAAAAAAGCTAAAGTTTACATAGGACTTCAGGGTTTTCAGAGTTCTTTGCATGTTCTCTCCCTTGTTTCTCAGTGTCAAGCTCTGATCTGGCCATTTCCTGAGCAAGTCAAATCTATTTTTTTGTTGGGGAACAGGTGAGATGGAAGGCCTACTTTGAGAACTTGGGGATTAGTTTGGGGTACACCAGGGCTGGACCAGAGCAGCCAAGGGGTACTCACTAGATCATCCATGCTCCTCACTAGCTATGAAGGGGAGAGAAGGGTGGAGAAAGGGTGGTAAGGGGACAATACACTGAAGGTAGAGTTCCCCAACTGCACAATTTTACTATGATTGCCCTTGAATTTGAGATCAAATTAGCCAGAATATAAGGGATTATGTTGGAGGGCCTGTTCTGTGTCTACACCATCTGGGGCAGGCTAGAGAGTTCTCTGGCCAGGTTTCTGCCTACAGACTGTCCCCATTCCCCCACTTAGCCCAATCTTCTCTAATTCATAAAATCTCAGAGTTGGAAAGGAGCTCCCACAGACCTTCTAGTCCAACCCATGTCCCCTAAACCTCTCTATGGTGCACCCCACCAATGGTCATCCATCTAGCTTCTGGTGAAGGACCTCTATCAATGGAGAGCTCACTGCCTTTCGAGGCAATCTTCTCCACTTTGGGAGAGAACTAAATGTAAGGAAATTTTTCCAGACAACAAAAGACCAAATTGCCCTTTTTCCAGCTTCCCTCCAGAACTCCTGGTTCCACCCTTCTGGGACCAAGCAGAAGGTACCTAATTCTTCTTTCATTTGACAGACTTTCAGGTACTTGAAGGCAGCCAGCATACCCCTACCCTCCACAATTCCTCAACACTGGAACTTCTCCCTGGTCCCAAATGCCAACACACTCATCAGGGTATGAAAGGAGTAGGCCTCAGTTACTAGCCACCTTCACTCACTAGTCACTTGGGAGCACTGGAGTAGATCAAGACACATGAGAAGACCCAGCTCTGGATCTGCCCACATGTGTCAGTACTAATGCTAAAGATGAAGGCTAGCACAGTGACCTCCATGAGGGCAGCAATCACACTCATCCACACGTGTACATACAACGACACACATATACATATACAAGCAACCCCCCTCCTCCCCTACGTGCATACTTTGGGGAGAGAAGGGTAATCATCTACAACTTCTCTGCCACCCCACCTCCTTCTAGCAAAGTTGCATCCTTTTGAACCATAGCATACAGTCAACTGTGTCCTCTCCTCAGGAGGTGTCTGAGGGTGGAGAAGCACGGTCTCCAGGAAGGACAAAGGGAAGGAGCAAATGTAAAGATTCTGGGATTTTTCCTGGTATTTTATGGCAGTCAGCAAGCAGTCAGAAGAGACCTGTGCAGGCTCCAATTCAAGGAAGGACCTGTCCATGGTAGATGCCAGGAAGCAGGCATCCCCATGTTCCCCATGTTGGATTGGGGCTGGGCAGGGCCCATTGTGCATGCTCTATTATTCTCTCTGCTTGGCACAAGAAGGTCCACAGAACAAGTAGAAAAGGTGGTCACTGCCCTTCAGGATGGTACACAATTTGTATGATGAGATAGGACTGACTCACTTAAGAAAAGTAGAGAATGTCATCTGATGCCTACTGGAGCACCGGCTAAGACTTGTGGCTGTCTTACCCACAAATGCCATCAGACAGATCTGTGAGAGGAGGGAGGTCACTGCTGGTTTGACTGGGGAAGTTAGAGAAGGCTCCATGGAGGGAAGAGCCTGAGTTCCCTTGAATATCTTCATTTTCACTCACTCCTTAAAAAAAATCCCATTAGAAAGTCCCCACTGTTCAGGTTGGCCTTTCAAACCCTCCATGATCTGACTCCCACCTGCCTCTCCAGCTTTGTTTCCTTCGGTTCCCTTTCTGTATGCCAGGCTCCAGTTCAAGTCCCTGAACTAGGCACAATGCCCCCTACTTCTCTGCATTCCTTCAGAGCATCTCCCATGTTTAGACTGTCCTCCCTCCCCATTGTGGCCTCCCAGAATCCTTCTCTTCCTCCCAGGTCCCTCTTAGCTCTGAGGGACTGCCCTCACTCCCCACCCTGAAGCTCCCCCAAAGGGAGTTCAGGGCACCCTCCCTCCTCAAAGTTTCCCAGATGACTTGCTTCCATATTCTCTGTGGCTTCCCCTCCCTTCATTATAACTACCTGTGTAGAGAGTACAGCAAGAGCTGGCATTTAAATAGCATTTTACAGTTTTCAGAATGCTCTACCTTTTATTTCACACAATCCTTACAACAGCCCTGAGAAAGAGGTGCCATCATTATCTCCAATTTACAGATGAAGAAATTGAGGCAGCCAGAGGTGACAGGATTGCACGCAGCCAACAAGTGTCTGAGGCTGGATTTGAACTCAAGTCTTTCCAATACTCTATGCACCTCTTAGTGGCTTCTGTGGGGCAGAGATCTTTTCAACCCTGGGTCTCTATGCCTGCCAAATTCTGTTTACAAAAGAAGCATTTGTTGAATGGATGAACGAATAAATTTCAGGGAGACTATACAAGAAAACAAAGCGGAGGTTGCCCACCCAGGAGCACTTCGCATTTTTCCTGGAGAGCAAAGAAGAGAGAACTAGCAATCCCCTGAGACCTTAGAAGCCCTGCCAGGTAGCCTGGCCACAAGGGCAGGTTCTGGACTGCTCCATGTGCTGTCCTTAGCGTAGGGCTCATCCAGTCATTCCATAAGCATTTACGGAGCGCTCGGAGCCACCAAGACAGCATGAGAAACAGTCCCTGCCCTCAAGGAGCCTGCTGCTCAGCTTGGCTCAGCTCTGTGGAGGCTGGGGGATAAAACACTTAGACAGCTTAAAGAAATATAGCAAGATCGGCAGAGGGAGAAAGTCTCAATGTAGAGGAGGCGTCAGGAAGGGTTTCATGGAGAAAGAGATGCTTGAGCCGAGCCTTGAAGGAAGCTAAGGATTCCAAAACATTCCAAGACATGCGGGTGAGCCAGCAGGGTTTTCTAGCCACAGGGGACAGACTATGGCAAAAGACAGAGATGGGTGATGGGAGGAGGCTGTAGTTCAGCAGAAAACAAGGAAGGCTCTTCTGTTGGGACTAATGACTTGTCATCAATAGAGCACAAACTGTCAGTTGTTGCATTTTTTTTTCTTTCAGTAGACCAAAAGAGGTAACGTCTGGAAAGTGCTTTGTAAGCCTTCTATGAATGTCAGTAATTCTTATTTCTGTGATTAGTAGGAAGTCTTCTCTCTGTCTCTGTCTCTCTCTCTCTGTATCTCTCTGTCTCTCTATGTCTCTGTCTTTTTGTCTCTCCATCTCTCTGTCTCTCTCCCTCCCTCTCTCCCTCCCCTCCCCAACAAGGCTAATTGGGGTTAGAGGTACCATCTGTGGCCACAAGATTTAGAAGTAAGCTCAGGGGTCCAAAGAGGGACCCAGTCTATCAGTTAATGCCCTATAGGCATGAAGTGGATCTGAAGGAATCAATGCTGCCATATGAGTCTCTAGAGCTAATATGACTAATTCATACTCCCCATGGCACTGGTTCAAAAAGGGAGCTAATCTTATTTAAAGTCCCAAAGACTATAGAATAAATAGCTCTACAATTTGGAGGGGCATCTAGTCTAACCTTTTCAACCCTCATTGTAAACATAAAGAAATGGAGGCCAAGTGACTTGCTCAGAGTGACGGAATAAATGTCAGAGATGGAGTTGAAGCCCTATCTTCAGACTCTAGATCCAGGGTTCTTTCCACTGTGCTTTCTCAAATAGAAGAGCCAGGAGGGACCTTAGAGGTCATTCTATCCAACCCTCTCATTTCACAGGTGAAGAAACAGAGACCCTGAAGCCAAAGACGATATGATTAATTTAATAATCCAAACCCATGTGTGCCAAGGGGAAAATTAATCAATAGTGGGATATTCTGGGGTACTCCCTAATATAACTAACATTTATCCATAGTGCTAAGGGTTATAAAGCGGTTTACATGTATTTTTTCACTTGTTCTTCCCAATAATCGCTCAAAGTAGGTACACTGGGTATTTTGCCCCCATTTTGCAGATGAGGAAAATGAGGCTAGAGAGCTAAAATAATTTGTCCATGGTTATAGAGATACTAAATGTCCAGGTAGAATTTGAACCCTCCGTTTTCCTGAATCTAAGTCCACCGTTCTGTTCATGACTCCATACTCCTCGCATGAGCCTCTGCAGCTGCTCCCTCTCTGCTCTTGAAGCTATAATGGTCTCCAGTCATGTGCCTTCATCCATACTTTAGCTACATACCTATTCTTGGTAGCTTAATCTCATTTGTTGGTTCCCAACAGCACCTGGCCTTTCCTACCTCTGGAGAAGTATGCACACATGCTGCTTTCTGGATTTGTGTTTTAATATCATATTGTAGGCAACTCAAAGTTGTCAAAGAGATTTATTTCTGGTTTCACATACATACTCTTCCTCCACCTTTGTGGTTCAGTAGAAAGAGACTGGGATTCAGAGTCAAGGAATCTGGGTTCAAATCCAGTCTCTTCTATGCACTTGTTGTGTGACTTTGGATAAACCACTTTAATTCTTCGAGCCTTAGTTTCCTCAACTGTAAAATGAGGGGGTTGGACTCAATGACCTTCAAAGTGTCTTTCAGCTCTATCTCTAGGATCCTCTGATCCATGGTTGTCTCCAGGAAGGCCTGGGAATGCTCCCTGAATTTCAAATGGCGGAATCAGTTGCAGGGAATGGGGAAGAAAAAGGCTTCTTCATGCTGCAGGAAGCTTATTCTGTTTTGATGGAGGAGAGCCATGAATGCAGCTTGGTAATGGACTGGCTCACTCCACTTGTTAAAGTACTTTCCTTTATTACAAAAAAAGAAAGAAAAAATATTCAAATTACACGGTGAATCAGTTCCTTATTTTCCCCATGACTAAGCACTGCATTTTTTCCACACATTACAAGTCATTGTTCTGAAAAATTGGCTTCAGGTCAGGCGTGTTTCCTAAAGAGGCATAACTTACTCAGCTGGGCCTGTTCCCGCTCTAGTTGCTACAAACAGCAGCAGCGCATCTGAACAATGCCAGCGTAGGAGTTGTGAAAGAAAACAGCTATGTGTACATGCTCGTATTCATACGCTCCATGTGTCCCCATCACCTCCAAGTTATAGGTGAGACTCCAACGTATCTTATACAACACTGGCCACATATCCAGCTCTATTAGGCACTATTATACATATATGCAAGTGGAAGAAAAGATGCTGTTCCTATACTTAGGGAGATTTCTTTGGTTGAAGAAACAAGGTCATATCCCTCCTCAGCTCAAGAACTTTTGATGACTCCCCATTTCCTACCACACTGAGTCTGACTCTTTTATTAACCTCGCTAGCTTAGTGAAGATGACTAAAGCAGGAGAAGGTATGGTTGTACTCGAGCCCTAACCATATGAACCTATTAGTTCAAGTCAGAGGTAGGGCATGAAAGCTTTGTAGGATCACATTGAGTACGACAAAATGTCAACTTCCTGACACTCTCTGTATTTTAGGCTTTTTAATTTTGTTTGGACAGATGCGGCTCTGAAGTCTCTTGCTTTACAAAGTTGGTTAAGCACAAGCATCTACATGAAGCCTTTCTTGATGCCCCCAGACCCTAGTGCCCTCCATTGCCAAAGTATCTTGAATTATCTGCGTATATTCTCTATGTGCTTTGGATCCTAAGATCATAGGCTTGTAATTGGAAGGGACCAGAGAGATCATGTAATCCAATCCCCTTGGTTTACAAATGAAGAAATGGAAGCTTTTAGGGGTCACGTGACTTGCCCAAGGTCAAGCGACCAAGCCAGAATTCAGATTCGGCACCTCAAACACCAAACCAGGCATCCTTTCACTGTGCTGCCAGGTTGTATTTTCCAACAGAATGTAAACTCCCCAAGGGCAGGGTCTGCTTTGTTTCTGTCTGGATCCGAGTATAGCAATATAGCCAAGCACAGCAATTGGCACATGGTAAGCGCTTTATAAATGCTTGACAATTGATGGGAGTGCTTAGTTAATCTGTGCCTCAGTTTCTTCATTTCAATCAATCAATAAACATTTATTAAGCACTTCCTACATGTCAGGCACTGCACTAAGAGTTGGGGATACAGAAAGAGGCAAAAGATAGCTCCCTTCCCTCAGAAGCTCATAATCTAATGGGGGAGACAATATACTAACAAATCAGTACAAGCTATATACGGAATCAAGAGGAAGTAATTAATAGAGTGAAGGCACTATAATTGAGAAGGAAAGAAGGCTTCCAGTAAAAGAAGGGATTTTAGTTGGGACTTGGAGTTAGGGTTGGTCAGCAGATGGAGCAAAGGAGGTAGGGCCTTCTAGCATGGCAGACAGCCAGAGAGAATGCCCAGGGCCCACAGATGGGATGTCCTGGAGGCCTAGAGTCACCAGAACGGGCATTATTACTCCTCTGCCTTAGCCAGTCTCCCTCACAGGACTTCAGGGTGCATCTAATCAGATTGTATCACAGGCAACTTGGAAGACCTGAGATAACATGGTCATGATCATGAATACTGCTTAAGTATGTAATCCTGCTCTAAGTAAACAATATCATCGGCTCTTTCCATGCTCCACTTGCCAAACTTTGTTACTGTCATATTTAGGAAATAGACACCTGGTTACTGAGATCGGCAGGAGGTGAGGGCATCACTGAATCTGGAATGAATACTCACATAGAGATGCCATTGACAGGCACCTTTGTGAAGTGAATGAATTTGAAGGAAGAGGTAGAAACTCTGGATAGCCCTCATCTCTTTCCATCCCATCTAGCACTTTCTTTCATGCCTGGGCCACACTTGGCCAGACAGATGCCTTGGCTTCTTTCTTTCTCCATCCATTGCTAGGCCCTGCTCTGTCACCACCCTTTTCAAATTCTCCTCCTGTGAGGTTGACTCCATTGGTTTATAGCACTCCATCCAGGTTCTTGTTGCAGGTACCTTCTGACCTTCAGTTTGCTTTTCCTCCTTCCTTAGATTCCACAGTTTTCTTCTCCATCCAAACCCATCCTGAAGTTTGGGGACTGCAGTATTCACACTGCTACTCCTCTGAACATTCTGGGGGTTCATTAAACCCCTCCCTGCCTGTGAGTCACAGCTTTGTCTACTGCATCACTCACCATCATCCCCCAGCTGTGCTCCCATTTCAATTTTATCTCGGCAGCCCCACTGCCTAGCTTAGAGCAAGTACTTCATGAATGTGTCATCTCCCTGTCGCTTATTTCCAATGTATTCTGTCTCTTGCTTGTTTGTACATCGTTGTTTGCGTGTTGTCTCCCGGTTAGGCCGAGCGTGAGGGCAGGCATTGTCTTTTACCTTTCTTTGTATCCCCAGCACTTAGTGCAGAGCCTGGCACCTAGTTATTCTTAATAAATGCTCACAGACTCGAACATTCAAAAATCCCCATTTCTATCATCAGGGATGCTCTTTTCACTCACACAGGGTACAAACTCTACAACTTAGAAGGTGACCGTCATAAGTTATACATTCATTACCTTGCAGCCAATCTTCTGGTGATGAACCTCTCTGAACTTAGCTGGGCTGGTCCACAGACCACAGACGCCACCCATCACTGGGCCTGGGCTCCGAGAAAGCCCTTCCAGTATGGCAGGTCCTTTTGCTCTGCTGGAATACATCTGTCATAGTGTGGCATCAGAGCAGTCATTTAGTGGAGGTATGTGTATAAAATGACCTTCAGTAACTAGGATTTAAGGGTTTTGAAATTTATTTTTATCGTGAGCACATCAATAGTCAACAAATAGGAACATTTTGATATGCAACGAACAAAAGGGGGATTCAATAGGAAACTATGACTTTCTGTTACCTCAAGGTTTTCTAAAAGTGCATATTAAATTTATCACAGTCTTAATAAAATTGCCCTGCCCATGGCCCCTCCAGAATGTGTCTTTGTTCTCTTCTGAGATTTGATTTTCCTATTAACTTGAGCTCCAATTTCAGAGCTAAAATCTTGATTTCTGATTGACCATCATTCAGCTGGAATTTCCCACTTAAGGTTTTTTTTCACCCCCAGATTCTTTGTAAAAGCAGCTGCTCGACCCCAGCCAAGTAATGTCACTCTCTGGCCTTTAGCCCCCTTGAAGGTTTTTACAAACGAGGGCTCCTGTCCTTTGCTCTCAAGCTCTTTGAAAAACTTGAGGGACAATAGAAATTTGAGTGACTATTATTTGATTATGATGACTTTTAGACATTTTCCTCTAAATGTGGGGAATCCTTGAGATGGAAGCTCCATGTTCACAAACTTGGTGTCCTTCTTCCTTGTGACTCAGGGTGGTCTCCTTCATAGGTTCATTCAGGGGGTCATTCAGTAGAAACAGACTCGGTCCTTACCCACAGTGGGGAATTCTCAGTTGAGTCAGCGAAGCCAATTCTGTCATACATTTTGATCTAGACCTGGTATATCCTGGGAGGTGGTACTTGGGTTCAGGATCAAGGCAGGAAGAAAAATCAATGTATTTCCAACAAGATTTCCCTCGGATCTAATGACCACAGCGAGCTGTTCTCAAAGGAGCCTTTTGACTAATGGTGTTAGCTTTCTGAGGCATCTCTAGCAGGAGAGGCACCCCTGGGGTTTATGTGAGTAGAACACTGGGGTTGTAATCAAGCTGCTATCAGATTAGAAAGCAAATGTACTTTCTTGCTTATATTTACCCTTTCTTCTCCCTATCCAGGATCAGAGTGGAAAACAAACTGGGACCAGGCTATCCAGTGTCCCAGGGATGATGTTTCCTTGTCTCTTAGCTCCTAGGAGATGGATAATTGTGTTAGCCTAGGAAGGAAAGGACTCTCAGGCCTGGAGTCAGGGTTGAGATCTTGAGAGTTCCAGGCCTGGGCCTCCTGGGCTTGTCGGGGGCCGACAGCCTCATATGACGGGATGGCTCTTCTCTAGGCTGGTGGCCCCTAGAAAGATGGTGCATGGCATGATGTGAGTATGTTCCAGAGACAAGAATCAGGCCATTTCACTTTGTTTCCCTGTTCTTGGTCAAGGACAGCAATCTTTAGGCTGGAGGGAAGGTGGGACAGCGATTGTATTTTTAATTCTTTTTTAAATGTAGCCAAATTTCTAAATACATCCCTCTTCCTGCTTCTCTCAAGAAAGTCAGCCTTTAGAGCAAAGAACAAAAAAAGAACAGAAAGTGGGGAAAACTATTCGGCAGTCATTCAGGCAATAAACATTTGTTAATCATTTGCTATATGTCAGGCATTGTGTTAATGACTGGGGATACAAAGAAAGGGAAAAGACAGTCCTTGTTGTCAAGGAGCTTATGGTTTCCTTGAAAGAGTCAGTTTGTCAACAGGCAGATAGGTGGCTTACTGCACAAAGCACCAGGCCCAGAGTCAGGAGGACTTAAGCTCAAATATGACCATATTAGTTATGTGACCCTGGGCAAGTGACTTTACCATGTTTGCCTCAGTTTCCTCATCTGTAGTATGAACTGAAGAAGGAAGTGGTCAACCATTCCAGTATTTTCACCGAGAAAACGCCAAATGGAATCTGGAAGAGTCAGAGGCAACTGAACAGCACCAACGTAATACTAATAACCATGACCTCCGACAACTGTTGTGAGGCTCAGCTGAGATAACATTGGTGAGGTGCTTCGCAAATCTTTAAGCGCATATAAAAATGCTGGTTGTTATTATTATGCAAACGACTGTACAAATAAGACGTGCATAGGATAACTTGGAGATCATGGAAGAGGGAAGGTGCTACGATTAAGAGGGTCCAGAAAGGCTTCCTGTAGAAACCAATCAACCAACAGGTCTATATTAAGCGTCTGCTATGTTCTAGTCACTGTGCTGGGTAGTGCAGATACAAGTACAAAGAATGGAATGGTCCCTTCGCATGGGGAGACAGCAAGCACGCCTAAAATATAACCTGTAGAAATGCAAAGTGAGTGGATACAAATGTGTGCAGAGCAGTTAAATTCTGGGTGGTTTAGTAAGGAGGGCATGAGCAGGCGGTAGATCAAGAAAACCCCTACACGTCTCCCTGAGCCTGACAGTTTATTCCTTGGAGCATCGATGGGTAGGAGCAGTCGTAGGTAGGGCTGGTTGTCAGGGCACCTGTTTTCCACTGAGGGAAGTGGGGGAGGGGGTAACTAGTGTGGGAGATTAATAGCAATTAACTGACTTGGGGGGAGAGACCAAGTGAGAGGTTGACAGTGGGAGAAAGGTGTAGACCAGGCCAAAATTCAAGTAAGTGAAGAGAAAGCCAGGACTGGAGATCCCCAAAGGCAACAGTCCAGGGGCCAGGGAGAAGCTGGATCTGAGAGCAGAGAGGGTTGATCTGGGGGGAGCCCTGGGCAAGAAGGTTAAGGAAGCATCAGAAGGCAGGGGCCACGTAATCAGCCTGAGATGCTTTTCCCCTTTCAGTGTTACGGGCTTAGGTGAGCCTGCTGTGTTCTTTCCTCGCTCAGCTCTTACGGAAGAACCGGAGCTGATCGTTGTGATTTGTGTCAAAGGGCATGGTTTTGGGGAGCAAGTGAGCCGTGCTGTTAGCACAGATGCCCACCACTGTGGGCATGGGGGCCACACAAGACCTAACACGCCTCTGAGGCCCACCTCAGGCCCTATCTGCCTGTCTGAGTGGGGGTGGTACACCATACAGTACACTGAGTATGCAGTCCAGAAGTGAGATTCAATGAAGCCTTCCTCATTTACATCTAGCTTCTCCTCTTGCATTGAAACATCTCCCTTCCTTGGCTGCCTGCACAGAATTCCTACTTCTCCTTTAACTGCACCCCTCCCCCAGCACCACTACCTCTGCCTCCCGTGAAGACCTTTACCTATGACCTTCACAGAGCCTGGCTTCTACTCTCTCTAATGCACTATTACGGGCCACAATCATCTGTGAGCATCACCTCCTTTTAGCATCCTGGCAAGCATGTCAAGAGCTTTTGGAGGTTTGCAAAGCACTTCTCAGCTATGATCTCCTGGATCTCACAACACCCCTGGGAGGTGGGCGGTTTGATTAGCCCTATTTTTACAGATGAGGAAAATGGGGGTTGAGAGAGAGTAAGTATCTTTCCCAGGGCCACAGAGCTAGGGTACATTGAAATGGGGTTCAAACTCAGGTCTTCCTGACTCTCTGTCCAGTTCTCTATCTACTCAGTGCCCCCTAACTGCTTGCTAGGCTCTGCAGAGCAAAGACTGCTTCATTCCTGTCTGTATGCCCAGGGTGTAGCATAAGGCCTGACATATAGTAGGTGTTTCTGAAATGCATGTCCATTGATTATATAAGCTCAAGGACAGCAAGGATTATGTCATTTCAATTTTGTACTGCCCTGGGGCTTCATTCAGTGCTCTGTATACAGTAGGTGTTTAATAAAAGGAATAACAGAATAAACATTTATTAAGCACCTACTATGTGACAAGCACTGTGCTAAGTGCGTTCCATATATTATCTCATTGGATCCTTACAACAACCCTGGGAAGGAGGAAGGTTTTAAAATGATTGCTATTTTACAGCTGAGGCAGCCAGAGGCTAAGGACTTGACTAGGACCATACAGCTAATAAGCGTCTGAGTCTGTATTTGAACTTCCTGACTTTAGGACCGGAACTCTGCTCACTAGGCTACCTGCCTTTCTCTTTTGTGGCAAAATGTTGAGTGAATAAATGAATGAACATGTTAAGCTCAAACATTAAACATGGGATACATATTTTAGTGAAAGCCACAGCTAAATTCAAAATTACTATAAAAGTTCCCAGGATCCATGAGACGGGTTTTGTAAGTGAGCTGGAAGGTACCAAATTAGGTTATATGAGTGACTTCAAAAGCAGACTCCTGCATCCCCTTTCTTGGGCATCTGTGCCTTCCAGATGTGGAGGCGGATGTTAGTTACTCCTCCTCAAGCAAGACAAACACTTCTCCTGGGCTTTGAGCTACAGGGTCAGCTTTCCCCATTGCAGCTGGCCCAGCCAACTCTCCCCAGCTTTCCAAAATAACCTTATCATATACTACCAAGCATCCCCTTGTCTCAACAGCCTGCCAAGACATTTTTAAATCAACTATTCTTCACCAAGTTTGGAAAAAAGTGTAGGCTTTCATTTCAAGTAAGACCAGAGTACCTTTTCTTAGGGAAATCTTTTGGTACTCTGGGCCCGTTTGAGGATGCCCCTGACATATACGCTACTATGATTAGTTATTAATATTTAAGCAGCTTAATTTAGGGAAAAAATTTTCTTCCTGGTGAAGATGTCATTTCTGGGCTTGACCTCTATCGAAGCGACTTTGGGCAGATCAGGAAATAATATCCACAAACTCTCATGCTAAGTGCCCCCTCAGCTCTCCCATTCATGGCTCAAATGAAGCACTTCCCCACCAGCCTCTGCTGGTCCTGGGAGAATCTGCAGCAATGTCCTGAGTGAGAGTGAGCTGGGTCCCCTGTTTCCTTAAACCCTTTCTGCCCGGTGGCAGTGATCCTGTGGTTGGGATGCTGGTTCCAGAAGCAGCAGCCCAGGTCTGGAATTCTACCCAGGGTGACCCAGGAAGAGTCAATTAGCCTCCACATTTCTGTATTCTCACCTGTAAGTATGGCCAATGAGTGAAAGATTGGTGACCCTTTCCATCATGTTGGCAATCCCAGGTGGGGGCCCTGGTGCAATGAGCGAGATTCCAGTTTCGGCCATTTGTGGGATCTTTGTCCCATCGTTGGGTCTTAGTTCCCTCATCTGTTTATGGATGTGGCTGTATGGGATGGGCTCTAAGATGTCTCCTAGCTCTAGGTCTGTGATCTTTGACTTGGCAGATAAGTCCTGGGAAATGGACATTTAGTTATAGGGTAAGTGATTGGGCCAAGATCTTACAGCTTGTAAGTGTCAAAGGTCAGACTTGAACTCAGGTCTCCCTGAGCCCTGGCCCAGCATTGGACCCACTTCACCACCTGTAAAATGAGCCTAAGGATGCTTGGAGAAGCTACCTCAGAGTCATTGAGAGGGAAAGGGGTGCCCCTGTTATTCTTTCTCTTCCCCAGCCACGCAGTGACCTTCCTCTGACTGTAAGGGCAGCCAGGGAGAGAACCATTAGGAAGAGCTAAATGGGAGTGTCTCCTAGGGCAGGTCACTCTTGGGTCAGAAAGAGTGGGAGCATTTTCCCTAGCCTTGGCTTCTTCTCCCTCTTCCTGGATCCAAAAGCATGGCTGGCATCACACTGCCTGTATGGGCTTTTTCCACCTCATCCACAACCGACATTGTGAATAATCCTCAGTAAACCTTGCTGGACTAGCCATTGCCTGCAGAACCCCAAGCTAGTATTAGAACACAAGAAAACATAAGACAGCCTCCCAGCCTTCAGGGGACTTCTGGGAAATTTGGGATGTTCTCAGTCTGACTATTTGGACCTAGCTCTATAAATGGAGACAGACAGAGGAAGACAGATACAGAGAAACAGAGACAGGTGCAGGGTGGAGACAGACTCACAGAGACACAGAGAGAGAGACAGATGGAGAGAGAGAGAGAAAGAGAGAGGCAACCAGAGAAAGAAGAAAGAAAAGAGAAGAGAGCAAAAGAGAGCGAGAGTGAAAGAGAGAAACAAAAAGGAGGAAAAAAGGAGAAGGAAGACAAGTGGGACTGGCACTTGACTATTTCACTGTCTCTCCTCAGTGAGATCTCCCTTCACTGAACACACATACTAAAAAGATCAGTGCCAATGACAGAGGAGTGATGCAGACAGTTAAGGCTTCAGGGGAGTTCTAGAGGTCACTGAAGACTGAGGTGCTGTGGGAAAGGTGGCTGTGTCACCCCTTCGGTTTCCTTTGTCTTAAGGGCAAACTTTGACTTTTGCTGGGATATTTCCTGGGTGTAACCATGCCTTCATGAGGGCCCCATGGAGCTTAGGATAATGAATCAGCCAGTAAGTTAATAAACTTTTATTAAGCACCTACTGTGCGCCAGGCAGAAAGACAAAAGACAGTCCCTGCTGTCAAGGAGCTCCCAGTCTAATGGGGAGATGATATGCCAACAACTATTTACAAACAATCTGTATCCAGGATAAATTAGAGAAAGGCAATGGAGGGAAGACACTGAGTAGGACTTTAGCTGTGACTTTCAGAAGTCAGGGAAGTCAGGAGACAGAGATGGGGAGGGAGAGGTGGGGTTTTTTTTCTGCCTTTCTCATGCACACCATTGTTGGTGACAAGCTGAGGTTGTTCACTCCTGTCAGATGCCTCTATGTTGACCTTTCCTTTACTTATGGGGTAATTGTGATTCTTTGGATACTGTAGTGTCCAGGGCCTGCCAGCCTGGGAACTTTTTTGGGAGAATATTGATGTTAAATAAACAGACTTTTGTGGCAGTAACTGGTGTGGGATCATTAAAACATTACACAATTTCCCAAGTGAAATTCATCTTGAGTTCTTCTTCCTATTCACTTCTGGGCCCAGCTCATTCATTTTTAATCTACATTGCCTACCCACGCTAGATACACTGATAGAATAACTCAGTGGCCCACCTTCCAACTGTCAAAGTCTGGATAATATATGTTTTTCATCCACTTAGGTTTTCTACTATGAATGGTTAGACTTAACTCTTTCAAATTACTATGGCTGTCACTGAGTAAGACATGATGTTCCAAGGCTTGAGACAATGTCCAGGGTTGATTAATTGTAAAATCCAAATTGCACTGCTTTGATGTATCTGTGATCTTATCAATGTAGGTACTACCTCTAACTCTCACCTATCATTAAAGCTCTAATGAAGGAGCTGGTGGTCCAGGGAAGAGTGACATTGCTGGACAGCTTAACAGGATGAGGTGATAATATGCAAATTGATTGAATTAATGGATCCCACTGGGACTCTTGGAAAACAAACATAGGAAAGATAGTAACTGACATTTTGACAGCTCTTTAACATTTGCCAGATTCTTTCTTAAGCATTTGTTAAGTGCTCATGGTGTGTCAGGTACCATGCCAACCAAAAGATACAAACACGGTCCCTGCCCTCAAGGAGTGACAACATGTAAGCCACTATGTATGAAAAGATACCCGAGTGCAAATGGAGGGTAATCTCTAAGCGGGGGAGTCAGCAGTGAGAAGACCATGGCAGGAGCAGGGAAAGCCTCCTGAAGGAGAGATTGCGGCTGCATCAGTGTCAAGGGAAGCCAGAAAGCAGAGGTGAGGAGGCAGCTAGACCCTTCATGTGATCCACTGCACACCTCAGCCTCAGTTTCTTTTCACAGCATAATGGACGCCTCTTCAGGTCCCACTATTCTCCCAGTTCTGAAGATCCCTAATTATATTGTCGTCTAGCTCCCAAACACCAAGAAATCAGAGCTGTTTGTTTCCACCACATTCTGCCATTCCAACATTGCATGTTAGCCGATATAATTTGCAGCTTGTAAAGGAACCAGGGGAGCCGAGAGTGAGAGCACACTGCTTACGTGTTGGATGTTTGCATTTGAGAGGAGGCTGGGGGAAAACTCAGTTGGCAAGGGCACAGAGATAGATAATCTGTTGTCTTCTGGGTGCCTATAGACCTGCTTTTGTTCTTATACACAGCACCCTGGGGTGGGGTCTGGTTTTCCTTTTTTCTTGTTAGAGGCTGAGAAAGAAGCAAGACAAATACCACCTTCTTTATATTTAAGATTTGGTCCTTGTTTCTCTCTGATCACATCTGCCAAAACCTATTCCCATGGCCAATGAGGATAGCTCTTTTCCGAGCTGTTCTTAGCTGGTGGGTAAGATTCCTTCTGGGAAGTGCAGGCTGTTGACATAGGCAGATCGAGCTGCTGCCTGGTATGATTTTAGGGGCTTCAGGCTGTCCCACCTTTCCAGTCTTCTTATGCCTTACTCCTCCCTTCATCTAGTAGCCTGGGATTCAGTGACACTGTCCTCCTTGCTATTCTCACACGAAACATTCCAATTCCGGATTCTGGCCGTTTTCACCATTTGTTGCCGCTGCATGGGCCTCTTTCCCTCCTCATCTCCATCTCCTGGCTTCTCGTCCCTTAAGTCCTAGGTAAAATCTCACCTTCTATGAAAAGCCGTTGCTGGTTCTCCTTAATGCTTCCTGCCTTGCCTCTGTCGATTATCTCCAGTTGATGGACTACAAACTTGTGTGCACATGTTGTCTCTCCCGTTGGACTGTGAACTCTTCCAGAGCAGGGACTGTTTATTTGGTCATTTTGGGGGGGGGATTGTTACATTTCTTTGTATCCCCAGTACTAAGCTGGGAGCCTGGCACAGGGTCAGTGTTTAATAAATGCTTGTCGACTGTTTGCTAACTCCCAAGTATTCTCCCCTGATTTTTCCCCAATGGCTTGTTGAATGATGGAGCAGCTGGTTCCTCAGAGCTTGGCCAGCTCACCTGGAGAATGGGGATCCTAATATGTTACCTACCTGAATGCAGGTGACATGACTAGATAGATGTCTGAGCTGGCTTCCTGTCCCATTTAATTAGCACCTCGAGTCATTTAACTAAGCCCTTAGGGCATCGTTTTCCTCATTTATAAGATAATAACTAGCATGTATATAGTATTTTAAGATTTGCAAAATTCTTTATAGATTATTTATTCCCTATAGCAACTAGACTTCTTGCAATTCCTTCTAGTTCTGTGACCTATATGTCTATGATGCAATGAAATTAGAAATCTTTAGAAGTTATTTTAAACTATACAAGCATGAAAGCAAAGAGTTAAGTTGTTTGCATGTTGTGTGCCTCATTAGGCTGAGCTCCTTGAGAACAGGGACTGTTCTTGGACTGTTTTCTTTGCACTCCTAGTGCTTACAACAGTGCCTGGCATGCACTAGACATTTAATAAAAGCTAGTTGGCTGAAAATCAAATCAACATATAAAATAAGGAATGAAACCTTACATAATATCCTTTTTCATTTCAAGCATTTGATAATGAAGGACCAAATGAATTGGCCAACAAAGAAGAAAGAAAGCCTTTTGTGCCATGTGTCTCTTCCACAGACATCTGGAAGTCTTCTACCTTTGGACTCTGGATCACTGTATGACTGAGACAGATGGAATACCCCAAAGATTTTAAAGCGAGGATCACCCACAGGAGAGCGGAGAGATCCATGGTGATTGTGAGTGGGTTCCAGCAAAAACCAAACAAGGAATTACTAAGGTGTAAAGAATGCCATGAAAGAAATGAATAGATTAAAAAAAGGATAGGTTGGTCACAAAGTATAACCAATGGGCAGCTTTATGCTCCATTAATATCATTCCATTGAGAAGAGGAAAGAGAAGGCCCCTAAAACATTGAGTAGATCCCTTACAGGGAGCTAAAGGGAGGGCATGGCCAGGAGTCATACAAGGTAGGCAAGCATGAAGGTGTTATGATCTGTCTTATTGCAGAACATATACTGATTCATTCATGGATCCATCTGAGTATGTATTTAAGTATGACGTCCGGAGGAAGAGAATTAATGGTCCCGTTGTACTCAGGTGACAGCTGGAGTATTTTGTTTGGTTCTGGGTACCACAATTTAGAAAAGACAGTGATAAACTGGAGAATGTCCAGAGGAGATCAACCAGAATGACGAAGGATCTAAGGTTTAGGTATCCTATGAATCGAATCTGGCCTCAGACACTTACTAGCTGTGTGGCCCTGGGCAGTCACTTAACCCTGCTGGCCTCAGTTTCCTCATTTGTAAAATGAGCTGGAGAAGGAAAGGGTAAACTGCTCCCACATCTTTGCCAAGAAAACCTCAACTGGGATCATGAAGAGTAGGACATGACTGAACAACGACTGAACAAGAAAAGGAGCTAGGGTTGGTTAGCCTGGATAAGAGAAAATTTTAGAGAACACTTTATACCTGCTTTCAAGGGTTGGAATGGTTGTCATCAAGAAGAGGAATTGGGACCGTTCTATTTGGTCTCAGAGGGCAGAACTTGGAGCAGTAGATCTGTTTTGTTGCGATGTTAGGAAAACTTCCTAACAATCAAATCTATCTTAAAGTGGGTTGTATTGAGAGGCGCTGGGCTAAGGCTGACTCATCCCTGTTGGCCCTGCCTCACCATTTTAGAAGGTGTCCTGGGCTAAACCAGAATGTCTACAAGGCACCCATATTGCCCAGGATGCTTTGTGACCTCATCCATTGCAAACACCCCTAGGCTTCCTTAGAGTTTAGACAGGTTTATGACAAATTTACTATTCCCACTAAACATTCTCAGAGGAGAATATCGGGGCCGTCGCTTCTACTATCTCGCTGCTTTCTTTAAAGCTAGGGATGAGGCTAATCTATAGCCAAATGAAGCTAGCTCCTAGATTTCTAAACTATAGCCAGGTCTCACCCCTGGGACCTGCATGTGTTACCCAGGTCTAGCTCTGCTGCTACCACTAATGAATTCCCCCTTTTCCTCTTTCCTTACAAACTGTGTTGAGGTTCCTGGCACTTTACTCAGCTATCCCTTGAGAACTCTTAAGGAAAAATTCACTTACCTCTTCAGTTGCAGCCTGGTGTGTGGCTGCTGAGATCAGATTTCTTGCTGCGTCTCTCAGAAGATCATAGATTCTTTCATAGAAATGGTAGAGCTGGAACCGGTGGCCTCAGGGGTCACCTAGGCAAACCCCCTCCTTTCACCAAGGAGCAAAAATGATACTCAAAGACAGACAGGTCTTGAGATCATCGGCATACAGATTTAAAGTCAGAAAGAAACTTAGAAACCATTTAGTCTAACCTCCTCAGTTTAGAGATAAGGAAGCAGAAACCCAGGGAGCTAAAATAATTTGTCCAAGGTTACAAAGGTGTTAAAGATCAGAGCAAAGAGTTGAAGCCAGGTCCTCAGTCACCCAATCCAGCATTTTTTCTGCTGTGTCCATGGACATTAAAAATTCTCTCTAGATATTTGCACTTCCACAGTCACTGGGTCATTCCTGGTAGATTTGTTTTTCCTCTTTGTTCTTGGATCTCTATTGGGTCTTATTTTTCTGCCCCCCCCCCCCCCGCCCTGGCTTTCCTTGGCCATTCGCTTTGCCTTTAGACCCTTTGTGTTGGAAATGTGGCTTTCCCAGAGCATTCACCCAGCTTCCCACTTCATCTCCCTCGGTCTAAAAGTCACCCCGGATCTGACCGATATCCAGAGAGGCATGAAATCTCAGAGCTGAACGGGATCTCAGTACCCATCTAGTCCAATTCATACCTAACCAAGACTCCCTATCACAACATGCCCTTAGAGTGTTCATCCAGCCTCTAGCCTCCAATGAGAGGGAGCCCATTAACTCCCAACACAGCCAATTCTACTTTTGGACTGCTTTCATTGCTTGGAAGTTTTTCCTTAGTAAGCTCATATTCGCTGAGCTAGCCACTGGACATGCCTTCTCCTTTCCCTCCATCACCCCCATTGCCTCTATCCTTGCTCTATTGTTCAACTAAAAATAGACTAGTAGTTAAAGAAATGGGACAAATTCTTTGGCATGTTGGCCAGACTGTATTGCTAGCGTCTAAGAAGCAACAGAGACCAGCCCCAGCTAGCTCATCCAGGTATGGGAGGTGGTGTTGTGCGTGCCTGTGGTTTACACACATAGGCCTGCCAATCAACCAGCAACCAATCACTCAACCAGCATTCACTGGGCAGGTTTTTAAATTGTTTTCAGCTTTGTGCT
>CM053624.1:370359533-370403301 GCA_028646595.1 Phalanger gymnotis | reverse complement strand
TTTTATTTTGTACCAACTGACTCTTTGCCTTGCTTAAGAGTACCATAGCCAAGCTTTCATAGGATCATAGATTTAGAGCTGGAAGATGCCACCAAGGTGCCCACTCCCTCATTTTACAGATGAGAAAACTGAGAACAGAAGTGATTACGTGACTTGCTGTGTTGGCAATCAAAATGGGCTTTTAGCACTCAGTTCAACCAAGTGCCCTTGAAGAGTTCGGCCTTTGTTTCCTTGATTAGATTGGGAGTCCTTGGTGACCTCCTTGCCTCAGGGGAGGGCATAGTTTACATGGGTTTGAGTGGCATGTTTGGGACATCAGAGGCTTTTAGACCATGTGGGTTTAAGTCGCCTCTTTGTGACGATTTCAGGTCACATGGGTGAGTTGCATGTGTGACTTACCCTTGACCCTGAAAAAGATTTAAAACCAAGGGTTGGCTTTCTTCTTTTTGGAGCTCTTACCCACAGCTGTGGTGGAGCATGCGACCCTGGGCCAGCCCTTGGTATGAGCTCCTAGCCTGAACTTAGATGTTGGTAACTATGAATTGTATTTGGTCTGTCTGTCGATGTTTGTAATTTGTTTGCATTTTGCTCTGAAGTTCAGGGTGTTGGCTTTTTCCGCTGAACTAAGCGAATGATATTTGTATGCTGGATTAAAGTACCCTTGTTAACCCCTTAACATTGCTTTCCTTAGTAAAGCAGATCAAAAGAACCTGGGCTTTTGCAGCATGCTGGTAGCGTGCTTGTTATTGGGCTTGTGTTGGTCTTTCACCCCCACAACATTTGCTAGCCGAATTGTTGAAACACTTGCCTAAGGTCACGTGGATGGAAAACATCTGAGGTGGCATTCAAACCTAAATCTTCTTGGACTTGGGTCCAGAATGCTGCCCACTACACTCGTCGCTTCTTTTCTCCCACCGCCATGTTTCTCTCCACCTTTCCTGGGTTCTCTGATGCTGTCTTGCTATAGTTCAATCTGTTAAGGCTATGAGTGTCTTGGGTCTCCTGACTCTGCTTCTTCAACTTTCATTTATGGATGGGAGGAGTCTAATGGCAAGTACCCCTAGCTTCGTCGTTTGCACGGGATGCAGATAGACCCAAGAGCTGTGGACGCCACGTTGTGCCAAGGTCCTGTCCTTCCCTCATTCTTCCCTAGATTTCCCTTGGGTTCTAGCCTGGCACCTGTCCCTCACCTGTCTTCAGGCAGCCTCTATGCTCTGTCCCCTGCGAGCTTGTATGTGCTCGTCTTGACTCGTCCTCTGTTCCTGGCATGTCACTGACTTGTGGCTGCTTAGCTCTGCCCAGCTCTGCCATTGGCAATGACTTTGCTCCTTCCAGTAAGGCTGCTCCGGGCCCAGTTCTCTGAGCCACTCTCCTTCTCCTGGGCCTGCACCCTCTGACAGACTTGCCCTCAGATGCTCCCTCTTTGCCCAATTAAACAGACAGACACCCTGGAGCTGGGCATGCCTCTTTTTCATCCTCAGCTGCTGCCTCCAGTCATTTCACTGTGCTCAGGCTGAGGAGTCATGGTCCATGTCCGGGTCCCTCCCCCTGGAGCTCAATCAGACACCCACTCTGTCTTGATAAGAACTATAAGTGATGACTTTAATAATTCCAGACTCTGCCTCCAAAGTCCTGGACTGGGGTCAAAGGGCCTGGCTTCAGTTCCTGTCTAATCAGTGCCTGTTTGAACTTGGACGAGGCAATTAAGCCCTTTGGTCCTTGATTTCCTCTTTTGTAAAACGGCAACAATAATAATAGCTGCCTGTCTGGAGCTCTTTAAGATGTGCAAAGTGCTTTACAAACATTATCTCATTTGTCTCCCACAATAACCCTGGGAGAGAGGTCCTATTATTATCTCCGTATTACAGATAAGGCAACTGAGACTGAGAGAGGTTTCAGGACCGAATGTCTGAGGTAGGATTCAAACCCAAGGCTTTCCTTACTCCAAGTCTGATTTCGGGTTTGCCTGCCACCAAGCTGCCTCCAGAATGAGGAGGCCTGGTCAAGACGCCTTCTAAGATCCCTTCAGTCTCTAAACAGATGGACTGTGAACTGTGACCAAGTTAGAAAGGCACACCGATATCAACATACTTCCCTCCTTTCTCTCCACTCCTGCAGAAACATCACAGTCGGCCCCGTGCCAAGGAGAACAACGGCTTGTTTGTTTCTTCCCCTCTGCTGGGGGCCAGGGCAGGATCCTAGAAAGAACAGGAGCCAGGCTGCCCAAGGTCAATGGGAGGATTATAACGATTGACCAAGAGAAGGCAAACCTTATTTGGCATCTGCTTTTACCGCCAGCAGGATTGATTTTTGGACTGGGAAGGACATAGTAAAGCTGTTAATGGGGACCAGAAAACCAAGATAAGTGAGGAGATATGAAAATAGCCAGGAGCTCCCCTCAATGAGTATAAGTCACCAGGCCTGGGCAAACTGGGTCCCGAAAGGACTAGCCGAGGTGATTGTTGAACTGATGTCTGACTTCAGAAAGATCCCAAAGAATGGCAGCACTATCCACAGACAGGTGTTCCAGTTGTTTAAAAGGAAGACCACAGACTGATGATCTTGGCCTTGGCCCTTGATAGAATTCTAGAACCTATCTCTAAATTAGTTACTGATATCTTTGATTTCTCAGTAGATTTCTTCTGTGTTCTACAGTAGCTACTCCCCCATATCCCACTGACCTTTCCCTTGTAATGAAGGAGGAGGGAGACAGCTGAATCAAAGCCCCTAATACAGTGGCCACATCTAACAGGATGTACCACATCCCCAATCCATAGCCCTCCACCTCTCCAGTGAAAGGAGGGAAGAACATTTCTTCATCTCTTCTTTGGGGACACGTTTGGCCATCATAATTATACAGTATATATGTATATAAGTAATGTGTGTGTATATATACATGCATATGCATATATATGTGTATATATTTTTATATATATATATATACATATATATATATATAATATGTGTGTGTATACCATTGTCCTTTTCATGTCTGTAGCTGTGTTGTTGTCATTCACTCATTTTTCAATTACATCCAAATCTTTGTGACCCCGTTTGGGGTTTTCTTGGCAAAGATATTGGAGTGGTTTGCCATTCCTTCTCCAGCTCATTTTATAGATGAGGAAACAGAGTTAATTGACTTGCCTAGGTTTACATAGCTGGTAAGTGTCTGAGGTAATATTTGAACTCAGGAAAGTGAGTCCTCCTGACTCCAGGCCAGGCACTCTATCCACTGCACCACCTAGTTGCCCTGTCCATGACTGTGGTCTCATGTATATTGTTTTCTTGTCTCTGCTCATTTCATTCTGCATCAGTTCATACCACTCTTCTGAAGATTATCTGAATTCTTCATATTCATCAGTGTCCATGGAACAATAATATTCTATCATGTTCACAGACCATAGTTTGTTCAACCATTCCATCACTGATGGACAGACACTTTGTTTCCAGTTCTTGGCTACAGTTCTTTGCACTCCCAGAAGTATTGCTACAAATTCTGTGGTATACGTAGGGCTTTTCTTTTTGTCTTTGACAACCTAGGATATATATGCCCAGCAGTGGGAACTCTGGATCAAAGGGCATGGGCAGTTCGGTCATATTTTTAGAACCTATCATTTAAGCAACCAATCAACATCGTATTTAGTTATTTTTGGTTATGTCTGATACTTCATCGATGCCTTGGGGTGGGGGTAGGAGGTGACAAAGATACTGGAATGGTCTGCCACTTCCTTCTCCAACTCATTTTATAGATGAGGACGCTGAGGTAAACAGGGGTAAGTGACTTGCCCAGGGTCACACAACTTGTAAGTATTTGAGAACCGATTTGAACCTAGGTCTTCCTGACTCTATTCCCAGTATTCTATCCACTGTACCACCTAACTGCCAACCAATCAGCAAACATTAAATGCCTACTTTGTGCCAGGCACTGGGGATATGAAGACCAAAAAAAAAGAAACACAGTCCTTGCTCTTGAGGAGCTCACATTAGGGAGAGCTGGGCACGCAGACATTTATAAAGAAAAAATATACGTGGAGCGAATGTAAGTTGCCTATACTGACGGTTGGGAGAGGGGGCCTTAGCAGTCGTGGGGATCAGAAAAGTGTGTAGATCATGGTACTTGAGGATGTGACACATCCTGTGAGGTAGAGGTGAGGGTGGGGGATGAATCATTGGCATGGGGAATACCCGATTCGAAGGCACCAAAGAGCATAGAGGAAGTCATTTTAGCTGCAAGAAGAGAAGTGATGTCCAGTGAGCCCGGAAAGAGAGGTGGAGATGAGGCGGTGGAGGGCTTTAACAGTTACACTGAGGACTTTGTGCTTGATCCATGATCCAAAGGAGAACAGGGAACTACAAGAGCTCATTGACCATAACGGAGCTTAGGCTACCTTTGAAGGGACGGTCTGTGCGCTTTGAAAAGGGAGCAAATGATCACTAAGAGCCAGCAGGGCTTCAAATAGAATAGGTTAGCCAGAATAACATTTCTTTTATTCACGGGGTTACTAGATTAGTCAATCAGGTGAATGCTATAGACCTTGGTATCAGGAAGAACATTCTATAAGCTGTCTCGTGTTACGTGAGTTGGGGAACCAGATGAATTCCTGGACCCAAAGAGTAGTTGTAACTGGGTCACTCTGAGCTTGGAGGGAGAACCAGATGAATTCCTGGACCCAAAGAGTAGTTGTAACTGGGTCACTCTGAGCTTGGAGAGAGAACCAGATGAATTCCTGGACCCAAAGAGAAGTCGTCGCCAGCTTCCTCAGAACTAGGAGGGAGGTTTTCAGCAGAGTACTCCATGGATACATGCTTGGCCCTGTTCTGCTTGGTGGTTTTTTTTTTTAATTTTTATTCATGTCTTGGCTTACTCATTGCTTATCAAATTTGCAAAGTACATGACACTGGAAAGGATAGCTAACATATTGGATGGTTGAGGCAGGAGCCAAAAGGATACCAGCAGGTTCAAATCATATGTTGAACTTAATAAGATCAAATTTACTAGAGATAAAAGTCAAGCTGACTGGTGATGAATTTCCTGTCTGTTGTTCAAGGACCAGCCAAGTTCAGAAAAGCTCGTGGCTGGTTTGGCTGCACGGCAATTCTCGAAGACCACTGACTTAGTTGCAGAGAGGTTAAAAGCCTGTGCTGGAGGAAAGAATACCCACAAGAATGAAACGACGGATCTTTGAACTAGAAAGTCTTGTACGCGGCGGCGAAAAATCAGTTTCACAAATGCGCACTGCAGTAGAAACGATTAGATGACCATTTATCATGGACCCACTCACACACACTCCCAGATTATAATCACTCTGCAAGTTCTCAGCCCGCTTGGGTCTTCCCTGACTTCCTCCTTTCCTATATGAAGACTGCTAAGGGCTCAGAATTGTACCTTTTAAGACATGGCATCTTGTAGGACTCTTTCCTCATTGGTCCCCAAATGGTGGCGTTTCTCTATGGGGATTGCCTTAGGATTCGGGGCATATTAAATCTCACAAGCCAGCTGCCTGGCCTTGGGAACTGGCCTTTGCAACCTCCTTAGGATTCTTTCTCTCTGTACTCCTTAAGCCAAGGTTAACCCTACAGGACAAACCTCGCCCTCTGGTGATCCACGCCGGAACTTATCTGAGCTTCCGAACATCTCTCTGAGCCACAAATCTACAAACTGCTACACACCCGAGTCCACCTGCATGCGGAGATCAACTGAGATCATCTGTGCAAACGCCTCACGAACCTTCCAGCAATGCCTAAATGCTAGTGATTAATTGTAGTAGTGGTGGTATTATTGTTAGTATTCCCAGCTTCTCGAGTTTTAGCTGTGGTGTAGTGGAAAGAATACTGGGCCTGGAGTCAGAAGATCTGAGTTCAAATTCAACCCTAGACACTTACTAGCTGCGTAACCCTAGACAAGTCACTTAACCTCTGTCTGCTTTAGTTTCCTCATCCAAAAAATGAGGGTAATAATGAGGAGAACCTGCCTCCCAACGTTGTTATGAGGATAAAATGAGGTACTATTTGTAAAATGCCTTGCAAATCTTCCAAAGCTGCATAAATGCTAGCTTTCATTATATCACTGGTTAATCAATGTCTCTTTTTTCTCACTCGGTCCAATCTCCTTTCTATCCTCTCCCTCTTCCCCTCATTCTCATGCCATTATTCTATTCTTATTCTGGGTATAATCAATAACTGCTTCATGCTCCTGTGTCATGGACCAGGAGCCATCGATTACCAAAATCAGGAGAAAATTCAGTGCATTCTTAACAGAGTTCAAAGGGCAGTCACAATTAGAGGCAACCATGACCTGTCTTTGCCTCAGGTACAGAGACATTTCCCTTCAGATTCATAATCACAGTTTGTTTCCCTCCCCACGCCACCCTCAGTATCCAATGGTTTTAGTGGACTGCAAACACAATACAACAAGCAGTGGGAGCTGGTGGGCAAAATGCTGATGGTATCTTCCATCAAAACAAGCCAAACAGTGTCTCCTTGTCCCCTGCCCTGGCCGGGCCTTATCTGCAATGTTGTGTTCAGTTCTGGGCCTCATATTTTAGGAAGGACATTGGCAAATAGGGGCATATTGAAAAGATGACAGCCAAGATGGTGAGAGGACTGGAGAGTATTCTACACCAAAAGTAGTTGAAGACTCTGGAGATGTGGAATGTGGAGAAGAGAATCCTGATGGGGAGCGCGACAGCTGGAAAAGGGATTAGACTCATTCTGGAAGAGGCAGATTTAGGCTTGATGAAAGGAAGAATTGCCCAATAATTAGAGGTATTTGGAACTAGAATTGGCCGCCTCAGGGGGCACTGGGTTATCTTACATGCTAGGTCTTCTAGGAGAGGTTGGGTGACCACTTGGTAGCTATGCCATAGTGGGGATTTCTGTTGTGTCAGGTGTATGACCGATGATGGCCTTGAACTCCCTTCCAACGCTAAAACTCTGCTCCAGGGAGCAACAGAGGGCATAGTTGCTTTTGAAGAAAGCCAACCAGAGCCCACTGAGGAAAGGTGTGGACAGCCCTGCATCCTAGTTGGTGGGCCCAGAGTGCTCTCTTCCAAAACCCACTCCACCTCTGGACTTCCTGCCTTCCTGGCTTTGAGACCATCATTCTCCTAGTCAAGGAATGACACACAAAACCTTCATAGGAGCATTTATTCTTCCCGTTTCCTATTTCCTCTCCCCCTCTCAATCAACACAACATGCCAATTCTTCTCTCATAATCACTCTTGTTCAAGTTTTCATGAATTCCTCCAGACTTCTATGCAAAGTAGTCCTTTTAATTGGTCTCCCAGCCATGATTCTCTCACATCCTTCTAATCCATCCAGCACTTTGCTGCCAGACAAGCCCTCTGAGACATTGCTTCCCAGATGCTATGGCACTCTCCTCCCCAGTCTTGCCCACTCTTCCCGTCTACTCTATCCTAAAAGTTCACAAGACTCACTGCCTAAAGTCCAAGCTCTTGAGTCCAACTTCCCTGGCTGTTTCTCTTCATTCTGGTTCCAATGTCCCTCTACAATCTTATTTCTTTCTCTTTCCTACACAAATCTTCTTTTCTTGTTCAGATGGGTTCCTTGCTTCTTGAACAGACCCTCTACATCCCCACCTCTTTATCTTTGCTCATCTGCTCTCTCCGACTGCATTACCCTCCCATTTCTCCTTTTCCTTTCCATGTGTCTAAACCTTAACTTTCTTTAAGCCCCAACTCCAGCCTCAGTCCCTCCATGAAGCCTCCTTGGGCTTCTCCAGTGCTTGATGAATCTCCCTTCTCCCCCTCTACACCATTAACTCCTCAAGCACTTCTGATCTGGACTGAGGTATCCATTGAGTATGGTGGGAATAGTGATCTCCATTGTGCTTTAAGGTTCACACTTTATAAGCATTTCATTTTAACTTCACAATGATCCAGTGAGGTAGGTACTATCATTATTCTTGTCTTACAGATGAGGAAACTGAGGTTCAGAGAATTTTTAAAAGTGTTTCCCCAGAGTCACAAATGTCAGAGGTGAGATCTGAAGCCAGGTCCTACTGACTCCAAGTCAAGGAAACCCTCTATCCATGACACCATGATGCTTATCTCACCTTGCTTTGTAATTTATTATTTTGTTTGTGTTCCCTATCTCTCTAGTTATATAATTCAGGCCTTCATGGCAGAGACCCTCAATGATTCCTTCTTTAATTCTCCCTTTTCACTTTGTACTGTGCATCACATATGGTAGACACACAGTAAAGATTTGTTCAATCCAATGCGATAAGTATTAAATGCTTACTGTGTGCCAGCCACAAAGACCAAAATGAAAATTTCTGCCCTCAGGGAACTCACACTCTACTGGAGTTTTATTTTCTTTAAATGTTCTTGTATCCTTTTGTTTTTCTATCACTGGTATTTCTGGGTATAGGACCCTTCTTATCACTCTCACCCATCTCAATTAAATCCTCCCTCATAACAAAGAGAAACAGTGAAAAAGTGAAAAGAACCTTCAAAGTGACCACATATGGAAAGTTCTGACCCTGTTGTTGTCAGAGGGTCCTAGAACTCAAACTGGCAGGGACCTCAGAGGCTACCTAGCCCATTCCCCAACAGGGGGCTCAGGAGGTGAAGTCCTTTTGCCAACATTCTAAGGGTAACATGTAGGAAAGGGTTGAGGGGAAGTAGGGGGTGGATAGGTAGGAAGGGATAGCAGTCCAGTTCAAAGCAAGGTTCCTCCCAGCCCCCAGTCCAGCACCCAACATCAAGCCTCATTGCCTCTGAGGACTAGAAATTGCATCATTACTGCTACCTTTCCACATAGTCACTTCTCTTGCCTGATTTTTGTTGTACAACATGAGATATTGCCATCATAAGGAGGTTGAAATTCAAAACAAACATTGACATCTCTTCTAGCTCTCAAACACATAGGTAGCATTTATTGCTGAAGCTCCTTACCTAGCTGGCAGCTAAGGGAAATAGGCTTTTTCCCACTGAGGCCCTGGAAACCTGGCTAGGTTTGAATCCCCAAGCAAGATCCCCAGCAACCAGTAATGCCTGGCTGCCTCCTGAGAGACTCTAGTTCTTAGGAAGAAAAAGGGACAGGAACCACATGAGGTTGTATGAGCTTCTGGCCCTGGACTTTTTCCCAGGAAAAGATGCTGAGCTCTGCAGGGCTGGCCTCCCCTCCTCTGGAAGGCTGACTTGGTTGTGTCTTGAAGCTTCAGAGGGCTGACAGTTTCATGTTGTACCCTTTGATGCTGTATCTCCTTCTTGGCCTTCAAAATTCAATTAAACCATTTCTAATCCCTCCTGGACAACTATATGGGCTCTCATGAAGTTGTGCCAAATCACCTGAGAGGGCAGCATGAAATCAAGGAGAAATCCCCTTTGTGTAGGGAACACTACGCCTTCCTTTCCTTGTAGGAAAGGACTCCCTAGAGCAGTGTACCAATGTCCTGGATGGATCATCACCCAGCACCACACAACCAGGTACAACAGGGATATTTAGCTCATGTGGCACTGTGTGCATACTCAAATGCCCAGAAACATCAGGGGAGGGAAAGTTGGGCATTTATGTCTCTTTCAGTCTGCACCGAGTTCACCAGTTCTTTCTCTGGAGTTGGATAGCATTTTTCATCATTGGTTTTTTGAATCATTGTCTTAATCAGAGTATAGAGCTTATCTTTGTATACGGTGTGAGATGGTGATCTGTAGATTTGCTGCTTTCCCGGCATTCCCCTCCTTCCCTCCCGCCCCCGCCCCCATACTTACTTCTCACCCCAGAAGCCTGGGTTTATCTCATACATGAATCTACTGTGCTCATTTGCTTCATATACTGTACAATTGATCACTCTTCCTATTTCTTAGCCAGTTCCAAAATGTTTTACTGATTACTGCTTTGTGACAATTGTTTGAGATCTAGTTTTGCTAGGCCTTCTTCCTTCTGACTTTTGAAATGATTTCCCAAGAGATTCTTGGCCTTTGGTTTCTCCAGATGAATTCTGCGTATTATTCTTTCTAGCTATATAAAGTAATCCTTTGGAAGTTTGATTGGAATGGCATTAAGTAAATTAATTTGGATGGCATTGTCATTTTCATTACATTGGCTTGGTCTATCCATTAACAGTTAATATTTCTCCAATTTTTTAGGCCTGCCATTATTTTTGTAAAGACTGTTTTGTAATCGTATTCATGTAGTTCCTACGTGTGTCTTGATTGGTAAAATCCCAAGTATTTCATATATTCTGTGGTCATTTTAAAGTGGAGTTTCTCCTTCTGTCTCTTGCTGGGTTTTGTTGGCAATATGTAGAAATGCTTATGATTTATGTGGGTTTACTTTATATCCTGCAACTTTGCTGAAATTTTTAATTATTTCAATTAATGTTTAACTGGATCTCTAGAGTTCTCCAAGTAAACAATCATAACATCTGCAGAAGTTACAATTTTGCTTCCTTTTACCTATAGTGTTCCCCTAATTTCTTTTTCTTGTTTTATTGCTATAGTTAACATTTCTAGCATTATGTTGAATAGTAATGGTGATGATGGAAATCTTTGCTTTATCCCTGATCTAATTGGAAACTCCTTTAATTTATCCCCATTACACATAATGCTAGGTCTTGGTTTAAGATAAATGCTACTTATTATATTAAGTAAATGTCTGTTTATTCCTATATCTTCTAGAGTTTTTTTTAAACAGGAATGGGTATTATATCTTGTAAAAAACTTTTTCTGCATTTGTTGATCTAATCATCTGGTTTTCTTCTTGTTATTAATAAAGTATATTACTTTGATGATTTTACAATATTGAACCAACCCCGCATTCCTGGTATAAATCCAATATCGTTATAATGTGTAGTCTTTGTGACATGTTGTTGTTGTCTCCTTACTAATATTTTATCTAAAAAATTTTGCAGCAATATTCTTTAAGGATATTGGTCTACAGTTTTCTTTCTTTGTTTTGACTCTTTCTGGTTTAGATATCAATACGTATTTGTACGGTAGAAGGAATTTGGTAGACCACTTCTTTTTCTATTCTCTGTCATTTTCTTATTTCTGTTCATGGCACCCAATATTGGTAGTCACCCAGTCTCAAAATTGCAGAATCATCTCTGGCTCCTTCTTTAGTTTCACTTCCCACAGGGCATCATTTGCGAAGTCCTATCTCCAGTTCCACCTCTGCATGCCTGACATCCAATGAACTGTTTCTGGTCTCTCTCCCCCTCTACTGTCCATCTGTACTCAGCTGTCAAAATTGTCTTCCTAAGTCATAAATGGGTCTATGTCATGTTCTGCCAAAAACCATCAGTGGCTTCCCATTACCACTAGCATAAAGTACCAACTCCCAATCTTGGCAGTTAAGACCCTCCACCTATATTTTCGGCCTAACTTTATAACACTTCCTTTCACATACTATGGATTATTTGCTGTTCCCCAAATGACACAAAATCTCCTACCTTTGAAAACTAACACAGGCTGTCCCCCATGACTAGAATGCATTCCCTCCTCACATTTATCTCCTTAGAATCCTTCAAGGCTCAAATCAGTCACCACCTCTTTTATGAAGCTTTCCCTGTTCTCCACCATTGCCACTGACTCAGTTTACCTTGTACAATTCTTCTTTGTGTATACATTGTGTGTCCCAGTAGAATGCAAGCCTCTTGTGGTCAAGAATTAATTCATTCTTTGTCTTTGTATCTCAGATACCTGAGAGGCTGCATGTGTAGTGGAGAGAGAATTGGCCTTGGGATCAGGGAGACCTAGGTTTGAGTCTAGCTGTGTCATTCTGCTGATTTCACCCAAACTCTAAGAGCCCCTACACAATTGTCCTATACTATGGGTGACAGACAATTCTTCAATTTGGATATTTCTGCACTGAGAATCCCCTGTATTAATGAAATCTCAGATCTAGTCTCAAAGGGGAAAAAAAAGCCCCACCATTCTTATACTTCAATACCAAAGTAGATCTGGTATCTCCCTGATAGGGACACTCCTTCCAATGATGCAGATAGCTGCCTATTCATAGCTTTTCATTCTGTGACGATTGTCCCTCTCCCCCCACAAATCCTCCATTATGAATCCAACCGACAATCTATAGGCTTTCTCCTCTAGTTCTTTTAATATTTGGCATGCCAGTGTAGTCATTGATCCAAGGAACTGCTGTAGCATTATTCCAAAATATTGTGCATCTTGTACTTTAAACTCAACACTGGACATTGTCTAAGAAACCTCAGATTGGGGAGGCTTAGCTGATTCCTCTTATAACATGCACATGAAATTATGTTTTCTCTTCCCAACTAGATTATAAACTCCTTCTAGGGTAGGAAGTGCTTCAACTTCTTATGTTTCCATCAGCACATACAACACCTTTAAGATGCCTGAGGAACATTTTAAATACAACACACGTTTATCTGTCTTGGTGCTGTCTGTCTTAGATTGCAAATTCCCAGATGGCGGGGATGAGTTCTATGCAGATCTCATTACAGGTGTATTTTATTTTTAGTAAATCCAATGTATAAAAATATCATCTTGTATCATTCTCTCTCTCTCTCTCTCTCTCTCTCTCTCTCTCTCTCTCTCTCTCTCTCTCTCTCTCTCATCGTCTCTCTCCCCTATTAGGTTGTAAACCTCTCACGAGCAGGGACCATGTCTTATAACTACAAATCCCCGATACCACCTAGCACAATTTTTTGCCGCATAGTAGATTCTGAAGAAATATTGAATGAATGAAAGAATTGTAAATGAAAGAAATATTATTGAATGAATATTGTTATGAACGAAAGAATATCATTGAATGAATGAGTGAATAAGGGACTTGGAATTGTAGAGTTATTTTGACTCCTCCCTTTCCTTCACCTTTGACTTCTGATCAGTTGTCCAGTACTGTCACTTCTATCTCTCATGCCCATCCCTTCCTTTTCACTTCTGTTGTCATTACCATAGTATGACTGATCACCGCCTTTCTTCTTTATTATTATCGTAGCCTCCTAACTGCTCTCCTTGCCTCTCAATTATCCTCTTTTCAAACCTTCACCTAGTAAACTACAGTGAACACACTGCTTTGATCACTTTCCCTCTCAGCTCAAATACTTTCAGGACTCCCCATTGTTCACCAAACAGAGCATAAACTCATTAATGTTATCACCCCAGAGGAAGGAATGCATCTAAGTTGCCAAAGAGGGAAGGGAGTCTGGGTCGCCATTGCGCCAGGACAGTGTGAGGATGTTTTTTTTTTCACCTTCTACAAGGCTGTGTGCAATGAGCATGGTGGGAGTTGCAGGACAGTCATTGCTAGAGCACAGCAAGCCAATGCCTCACAATTTTCCTTGAGCAGAGGAGAATACTAGGAAGAGATGAGTAGAACTGTGGCCGCAGCAAATGCATGGATATTGTGCTCTTAAATCTCCAAGTATTTGCCTTCTCTCCAGGTGTCAGTGTGCTCTTCTGGAGGTTCAAAGTCTTGTGAGAGCAGTTGGTAGGTGTATGTGTTCTCCTCCCCCTTCTCCTCAGTCCAAGGTTTCTTATGCCTTTCAGGGTCTGGGCACAACTAGGAGAATTCAGAAGTAGCTCATGTTGTGTTGTGTCTTCGGTATCGTGAAAAGCGGAAGCCCTGCTGGAACCATCCAAGACAGCTCATGACTTAAGCATGCACCTAGTGGGAGCTTGGAGCAGACAACGCCCTGACCTTCACTATTTTCTACAACCTGGCTCCAACCCACCCGTCTGGGGTTCTCTTATACTATTTCCCATCTTTCAGCCACATTGGACTCTCGTTCCCTTCTGTTCTGTTCCTGCTGTCTCTGAAGTCCATCCCTTAGTTCATGCCAATTTTTCTGTCTGCAGTAGACTACCATCAACTTCACCTGTTGAAATCTTTCTTTTACTTCAAGGTCCAAAGTCAACTGTCATCTCCCCCAGGAAGAATTCCTTGTTCTCCTTTGACCTCCCCACCCCCCAACAAAGATGAATTGATATTTTCCTGCCTAGTATTCTCATAACTTTTCGGACCATTTTTTCTACTTGAACATATTCTGATTTGCGTTCTGGTTGTGTCAGTCTCTGGGTACATTCCATATTACATTGTGAGTTCCCTCAGGACAGGTGCTATCTCTTCTTTCATTATTAGATTTCACAATGGCTTCCTGAGAGTGGAGAGGGACTACAGGGAACACCACCACCGACTCATGTTTGTGCACTGTTTCACAAAGACCTTTCTCACAACAACTCTGTAAGGTGGCTTGGGCATTAATTATGACTCTTAAACATGAGGGATCCGGGGACCAGAGATCCTGAATGACTTCTCCAGGTCACACAACTAATCAGAGCTGGGAATGGAACCTAACTCTCTTGACTCCAAGTTTTGTTTTTGAACTGTTTCTAATTGAACATGTTGCTTTTCATGTACAGATTATGGAGGGTCTTGAAAACAAGAATCTAGCTTTGATTCACTAGGAACTACTAGAGGTTGTTAGTCATGCAATGGTATGATGAAAATGAGCTTTAGGAATTTCATTAATGAATAAATGAATAAATCAATGAACGCATGAGTGAGGTTATGGAGGATCGGCTATGGAGCTCTTAGGCCAAATCTTCGGGACGGATCGCCAGCCCTCAGCTTTCCCTTGAGGCATCGACTACAGAGGGGCGCGTGGGCCTCGTACAGATATCTGAAGGAGTACAGCCCCAACACACCGGACTGCCTTCCTTAGAAGGTCAGCAGCCAGGGCCACCGAGAACAAACAACGAGAGAAGCAGCAAGAAACACCAGGCCCCCGCAGCTGAACTGCTGAGAGCTTTCCCTGGTCTTCCCTGGCCATTCAGTCTTACGCCCCCCACATACTCAACTGTGAAGCTTACAAAAGATGGGCCGGCCTGGCAATTTTACACCACTATTGGAATCACTGGGAGCCTAAATTGAACAGCATCTCCCTATTTACGCTCATCATAAAGAGAGAAAGTAAGAGACCCTCTAGCTGCCCTTAATGAAATAGGGTTACCAGGCCCCGATGAACCGGGATACTTGAGAAAACCAACAGGCGAAAGAGGAAAGAAAATGGGAGAAATGTGGCAAGATTGCAGAAGGACAAATACCCTGTTTAAAAAAGAAAGAAACAATCTGCAAGCTGTAGGCCAGTGAACTTGACTTTGACTCCTAGCAAAATTCTAGAACCTGTGATGAAAAAGACAGTTTAACGAGCATCTTAAAAAGAAGGTGGTGATTCCAAAGACTGTGGGTTCATCAGGAACAGGTCATGCCGGATGAAATTCATTTGCCCTTTTGACAGAGTTACTAGACTGATCTAGACCCAGGTGAATGCTATACATACAATATCCTTAGATTTCAGCAAAGCATTTTATGTGTCTTTCCTGCTCTTATTATGGAAAATATGGAAATACATTGGGCTGATGGCCATGTGGGTAGGTGGATCTGAAACTGACTGAATGACAAGGCCAAAGGCATGGTCAACTAGGTTGACATGATAGATAATTTCAAGCATTGGAAGAGCTGCTAAATGATCAAGGTGCCAGCCTTGTTTTACTTGGCCCCAGGGAGCAGAAGCAGAAGCCCTGGGGTAGTAGGTTGAGGGTAGGAAGAAACTGGAGAGAGGAGAATTTAAGCTTGATGTCAAGTAAAACCGAAACCCCCTGGAGCTGTCCCAAGATGGAAAGGAAGGCTTCACGAGGTCAGTCAGTCACTAAGCATTTGTTCTAGTGTTAGTACTCTGTGCCAGGAACTGTGCTAAGTACTGGGAAGACAAAAGCAAGCCTAAAGAGAGACAGTCCCTGCCTTCAGGGAGCTCACATTCGAATGAAGGTGCTAGATTTCCCCCTTGTTGGATATCTTTGAGCAGAGCTTGGATGACCACTTGCTGGGGTCCATCAGACTGTGAGGGCCTTGAGAGAAGGGACTGTCTTTTGCTTCTCTTTGTTTGCTAGCACTTTGTTTGCTAGCACTTAGCATCATTTTTCCCTGTCTCTGCTACAAGTAGAGCTGCTCCCATCACTGGGTTTGGACCCTGTGTTCCCCATGCCTGTTGCTAATAGTCTGAGTTTCAATCTCAGCTCTCAGGATGCAATCCTCAGAGTTCTTGGCCAGCCTCCTCAGTCCCTCAGTTTCCCTAGGAGGAATGCAGGGAGGGTGTCTTCATTGCCTCGTATCCAGGGCTTTGGAAGGGCCAGATTTGGCCATTCAGCCTAAACTCCAAAGGCGCTTATGTTCCTTGGAGCCCCACCCCCGATTCTCTCACTGGGGGATTTTCACTAGTGTTCCTAGTTGTTCCTGCCAGAGCAGTGACTTAGCTCTGCACTTGTACTGTGACGTTTCCAGAGTACAGTTATGTGGAGTGGGATCTTTTTACTCTGCTGACAGTGTTGCGCATCTGCGAAGCTGTCACGCTCCTGGGAGCTAAAAACAGGATGGAAGAGAATGGTTGGGAGCCAACTGGGGACCTGCTCCAGCCGTGTAAACCTGAACTTGACTTCTGGTGTGTAGGTGCCATAGTCTCTTAAAGCCTCGGTTTGAGGTGGGGTTAGCGGGAGGGGGCAGTTGCCAGGGTGGTGCCCATACTGGAGCTCAAGGGTGGCATCTTGACCAGGAGGAAGACGTAGAAGACTACCAAAGATTCCCCAGTTGGAAGAGGTCTCGGTGGTCCTCTAGAACCATATCTGAAAAAGAATCCCCACTGTAACTCACTTTACTAGGACCTCCTGTGAGGGCTGGCATGCACTAAGTACTTAGTAGCTGCTCATTGATCCCACTAGCTCTGGAGGCAGCCCACTGAGTAACTTAGCTGTTTGGGGACATTTGTCCACCAGATGCTAAGAGGTGTGGGTTCAAATCCTGGCTCTGTCCCTTACTGCTTTCGTGATCTTCTTGGGCTAAGTGGTCATTTTCTTCAGCTGTAAACTGAGGTGATTGGGCCACGGGACCTCCAAGGTCCCTTCTGGCACTGTCTTTGATGCTCTGCATCCACTTTGGGATGACTTTTACTGCTCAGAAGTTTTTTTTCCTGATGATGAGCTGGCTTAAATGTGCCTCTTTGCAAGTTCCCCCATTGCTTTTAGGTCCGCCCTTGAGGAGAACAGAATAGGCTCCACTGAAATTACAGGCTTTCTCCGTGGGATTTATTTGGAACAGTTTCAGTGAAGAGGGTGGGGCTGGCCTGTCTTCCTTCAGGAATCACCCTGACTTCCTCAGTTCCCTGGGTTTGGACCCTGCTGCCAACTCTCTCCCTGCTCTCTTCTCCACACTCATGCCCAGGGAGGGGATTTAATAACTTGCTAAAATCTCTCAGATGATGGCTTGTCCCATTGACCATCTACTTTTCCTCACAAAGGATCTTTCTCCTGGGGCCATGTTAATTGTTTCAAGCCATCCTCATTGATCCCCTTCCCCTCAATGGGGCCTTGTCCTTCTACCTCTTCCTAGCACAAAAAAGGCCATGGGGTTAAGGGGGAAATAAGACTGAGACTCACAAGGCCTGGGTTTATTCTTTGCTCTGGTTTCAATTCAACAGCAGTTCTCAAAATCTACTGTACACTGAAGGCCTGCTAAATGCTAAAGAGAGAAGGCTTAGAGAAAAAATTGTCAGTGGCCTCATGGAGTTTGTAGTCATAGCTAAATCGAGATTATTTATTTTTAAAAATAAACTTATTTTTTATTTTTAGTTTACAACATTCAGTTCCACAAGTTTTTGAATTTCAAATTTTCTCTCCCTCCCTCTCCTCCCCCCTCCCTCCAAAATGGTATGTAATCCAGTATAGGTTTTATATATACCTTCACGTTGAGCTTATTTACATGATAGTCCAGTTGTAAAGAAGAATTATAACCAAAGGAATGAATCATGAGAAAGAAGAAACAAACCAAAAAAGAAGGAAAAAAAAGAGAGAGAAAATAGTTCACCTCAATCTGTATTCAGACTCCATAATTCTTTTCTCTGGATGTGTGTAGCTTTTTCCGTCATGAGTCTTTTGGAGCTGTCTCTGAACCTTGCATTGATGAGAGGAGCCAAGTCTATCAGAGTTTGTCCTTACAGAGACTGTGTGTCTGTAAATGTGTATAATGTTCTCCTGGTTCTGTTCCCCTCACTCAGCATCAGTTCATATAAGTCTTTCCAGGTTATTATGAAGTCCATCTGCTCCTCATTTCTTATAGCACAATAGTATTCCATTACATTCATATGCCACAATTTGTTTAGCCATTCCCTAATTGATGGGCATCTCTTTGATTTCCAATTCTTTGCCACTACAAAAAGAGCTGCTATAAATATTTTTGCACATACTGGTCCATTTCCTGCTTCTATGATCTCTTTGGGATACAGCCCTAGAAAGGATATTGCTGGGTCAGAGGGTATGTACATTTTTATAGCCCTTTGGGTGTAGTTACAAATTGTTCTCCAGAATGGCTGGATCAGTTCACAACTCCACCAACAATGTAGCAATGTTCCAATTTTCCCATATCCTCTCCAGCATTTATGATTTTCCTGTTTTGTCATGTTAGCCAATCTGACAGAAGATATGTGGTACCTAAGAGTTGTTTTGATTTGCATTTCTCTAATCAGTAATGATTTAGAGAATTTTTTCATATGACTATAGGTATCTTTAATTTGTTCCTCTGAAAATTGCTTGTTCATATCCTTTGATATTTATCATTTGGGGAATTATTTGTATTCTTATAAATTTGGCTCTATTCCCTGTATATTTTAGAGATGAGGCCTTTATCACCTTTATCAGAGAAACTGGTTGTAAAGATTATTTCCCAATTTTCTGCTTCCTTCCTAATCCTAGTCGTATTGGCTTTGTTTGTACAAAAACTTTTTAACTTAATGTAATCAAAATTATCCATTTTGCATTTGGCATGCTCTCTATCTTTTGTTTGGTCATGAATTCTTCCCTTTTCCATAAATCTGACAGGTAAACTATTCCTTGATCTCCCAAATTGCTTATAGCCTTTATTCCTAAATCATGGACCCTGAATTGAGATTATTTCAAGAGAAGTGAAGGGGACATATCTTTCCCCCTTCTTGAGTGCCCACAACTCAACAAACATTTATTAAGTGCCTACTGTGCACTGGAAAGGATCTCGGAAGTCATTCAATCCCAACCTCTTATTTTATGGTTGAGAAAACTGAGGCCCAGAAAGGTTAAGGGACTTGTCCAGGGTCATACATTGAGTAAATGTTTATTAATTGACTGACTATTAGCTGGTTGATGAAGCATCTGAGCCTGGATCTTAACTCAGGTCTTCCTGACTCCTAGATCTATTCACTGGACCACCTACTGTGTGCTAGGTGTTGGGAATACAAAGATAAAAACAAAATACTCTCTGCCCTCAGGGAGCTTGCTCTCTCCTGGGGCAAGTGTACAGTATGAACACCAATATGTTGCCATTAGGACAATTGGGTGAGGAGAGCCCTTGAAGCCTCCAGAGATTCAGAGAGGGTGAGCTTCAGAGACGGATTTCCATCAGAGGGGACCAGCGGGTGCTCACCTTCAGGGGAGGGAGCACCTGACCCATTTGGCACCTGCAAGCGGGGGAAGGGAATGAGCAGACATAAAGCACTTACTATGTGCCAAGCACTGTGCTAAGCACTTTATAATATTATCTCATCTGATCTTCACAACAACCCTAGGAGGTAGGTGCTGTTATTATCCTCATTTTACAGTTGAGGAAACCAAGACAAACAGGTTAAGTGACTTGCCCGGGATCACATAGACAGTAAGTATCTGCGGCCAGATTTGAACTTGGATCTTCCTGATTCCTGGCTTAGAGTTCTATTCAGAGGCCAATCCAATAGTGAAGGAGAGAGGTGATGAGGATTTAATTAGAATGGTCACTGGGTGTTTGGCGAGAAAGAAGAAGATACAAAAGATATGGTGATGGTAGCGTTGACAAGACTTGGCAACCGATTAGCTATGGTGAGCAGGGTTGGAGGGAAGGAAGAGCCAAGGATGAGTCCGAGGTTATGGACCAGAATCCTGGGAAGATTTGTGCTCAGTGGAGGATACTTGGAGGGAGGGGTGGTGGAAGGAAATATGAGAAGGCAAGTTTTAGATGCATTTGAGTTTGAGATGCTGTGTTGGCATCAGGAGAGACTGTAGAGATAATCAATCTAGCCTGGGGATTCTTCAAGGGTCTGGTGATAGATTTCAGGGGCCTGGGAACTTGGAGGGTAAAAACATCTTATTTTCACTAATCTCTTGCTGAAATTTAGCAATTGTGAATTTCTTAAAAAAAAAACAAACAAACAGACAACAAGTCAAAAATTTGGAGAAGGGATCCCAAGTCTTCCCTATGCTGCCAAAGGAGTCCATGATGCATGACAAGATTGAGAATACATAGTCTAGTGCAGTTTCCCATTTTACACATCGAGAAGTCGATGTGCAGAGGTCAAGTGTATCTTCCCTCTAGTCTTAGCCAGTGGAATTAACCATCCAAATCCTATAATGAAAAGTGTCGTAGGTAAAGAAACCTTTAGAATAGACCGAGGTTCAAAGTCATGGCTCTGAAATTCAGTAGCTCTGTGTCCTTGGGAAAGTCACTTAATCACTCTGTGTCTGTTTCCTCGTCTATAAAACTGAGGTATGAATACTTGCATTATCTATTTCTGGGTCATCAGGCACCCACTAGAGAAACCATAAAGCACTAAGTAAAGGTGAGCCTTTGCTATTAATATATGGAAACCAGATAACACAAAATTCTTTACCAAATTGGTAATGCCTGGAATTCTCTCCCACCTTATTCTCACCACCTAAATTCCCTGGCTTCCTTCAAGTCTCAGCTAACAGTTAACCTTTTACAAGATGCTTTTCCTGATCTCCTTTAATGCTAGTGTCTTCCCTCCGTTGATTTCTATTTTACCCCATATATACCTTATTTGCACATAATTGTTTGCATATTGTTTTGACTCTATTACAAGGTTAACCTTGAAAAGGAGAAAGGCCACCTTTTCACATGAGACAGGAGTAAAAGAGAGAGTAGGAGGAGGCATCTGAGTGATGGGAGATGAGGAGGAGGGAGAGGATGGAGCCCTTGGTGAATGGCCTCAATTTTTTTTCAGGGAAACTGAGACAAGTTTCTCAGCTGAAAGGATGGGGAAAAGGGAGTCATGGGAGTTTTGGGCACAGTTTATACTCAACAAATAACCAGCCCAGTGAGATCTTGTAACCTTTGTACTTTTCCATCAAGTGTGCATCTGTAAGAATGTGGTCTACTGTAGAATATCATTTGCAAAAGTGTGCTTTTCTCTCTCCTCTTATCCCTTCATCAAGGAGGCCCATGAGATGTATGTAGATGTTTTCATAACAATTTTGTAGACATGAGAAGGTAGACAGTAGGAGCCATAGTTATTTCTATTTTTCTCAATTGTCTTTTTTAAAAAAATCCATGTCTTTGGCATCTTCCCTTCTTTTAGATACTTTCGAAGCCCTCAGAATTGTGTTGCATGGGACTCCTCCACCTACACTTGTTCTGGCCCAGCTGCTTTCCCTCTCCCCTTTTCTTTATTGATTTTTTTGAGAGGGGAAGGCAGGGCAATTGGGGTTAAGTGACTTGTTCAAGGTCACACAGCTAATAAGTGTGTCAAGTGTCTGAGGCCAAATTTGAATTCAGGTCCTCCTGACTCCAGGGCCGGTGCTCTACTCACTGAGCCACCTAGATGCCCCCTTCCTGTTTTCTTTAGTGCCATTTTTACTTTCTAAACAATGTTGTTGGGATACTAATGTGGCAGCTTTGTAATCTATGAAGGTAAAAAGCAGTTGTTTAAAAATATCTGCAGATCTTTTCCAGTTTTAATCTATGTGCTGTCTTCCTTCCAGTTTTCCCCTTATGTTCCTTCTGAATGACACTGTTTAGCTAAGTCTCGCACCAACTTTCTAGGAGCTCATTTTTTCCTCTATTGCTTCTTACTGTTTGACGAGGCCATTGTACTTGGAATTTTCCACGGTCTTTCTAAGTAAGAGTTTACGAATATGTTTATTTTATAAAATGGCTTTGCTCTTAGCTGCCATTTCCCTTTGTTTGCAAGAAGATCAAGTTGTTTGCTGTCTCACACAGTTTCTGGGCTCTTGACTTGGTCTCTTCATTTATATAATATATATCACTATATATGCAATTATGTATGTATATGTATATGTGTATATATATTTTACCAGCCTAACTTTTTTCTTTCTTTCTTTTTGGAGGGAGGAAGGCAGGGCAATTAGAGTTAAGTGACTTGCCCAAGGTCCAGAGCTAGTAAGTGTGTCAAGTGTCTGAGGCTGGATTTGAACTCAGGTTCTCCTGACTCCAGGGCTGGTGCTCTGCTCACTACAACACCTAACTACCCCCAAAGTCTACCTTTTTTCAAAAATAAAGAAGTGCTTTTTTCAAACCATAAAGTGCCACATAAATTCAGAGCGCATAGCCCTGAAGCCCTGAGTGTGACTCCTCTCCTGGGTGTGTACAAGCTGGGGTCATGGATGACTCAGTGAACCTCACTGAGCCTCAACTCTCTCATCTAAAGAGAGGGGGACAATGACCAGCTGTAGTATCTACCTGACAGTGGTGTTTCAGGCTGTGTGTGTGTGAGTGTGTCTGTGTGTCTGTGTGTGTCTGTGTCTGTGTGTGTCTGTGTCTGTGTGTCTGTGTGTGTGTGTGATGGGAACACTAAAAATCGGACCATAGAACCAGAGAGAGAAGGGACCTCAGACAATATCTAGACCAATGCCCCTCATTTTTCCTGTGAGAAAACTGAGGCCCAGTGAGATGAAGCAGACTGACCAGAATCACACAGGTAACCAGAAGGATACTTTCAAACCTATTGTCCAGGTCCCCACTTTTATCAACTGTCTTGTTCGAATTGGTTATTTCATTCCTCTATCATTGCTTTTAAAGGAGAGGGCAGGGGAAAAGACCTAAATTGGCCAGATGCAATTTGCTCTCTTTATCAAAATGAGCTGAAGGACCGAAGGGTCAGCCAAGGCCTTCCCATCATTGCCCGTCTATTTGTAGCAGGGGTTGGCGAGCCCTGGACTTGGTGTCAGAGGACCTGGATTTAGGTCTCTATTCTGCCTCTCACTCATCACATTTCACTCTTCTAGCCTGTTTCTTTTTTGGTAAAACTAAATACTGATCATTAAAATCCCCACCTCAAAGACTTGCTTTGAGGATCAAATCAGACCATGTGATTAAAGGGCATTGTCTAGAAGAGTAGATTCCCCGTTGAGGGCAGAGACTCTCCTTTCCCAACCCTTTAGATCCAGCACAGGGGAGAGTATCTTGAACAAAGTAGGAAGTTAGTAAATGTTTGTTGACTGGAATTATTTGTAACATTTACAGCCGTTTCGCTACCATGCATAGCTCTTCATGGTTTACAAAGTATCATCTCATTTGATCCCCAACAATCCTGTGAGGGAGGCGCTGTTATTATTGCCATTTTCCAGCTAAGGAAACTGAGGCTGTGAAAGGTTAAGTAATTTCCTGAGGGCCACACAGCCAGCAAATTCCTAAGATGAGTCAAATTCAAGTCTTCATGACTCTAAGTCTGGTGTTGTTAGTAAATGCACAACATAACATTAAATCTGCATCTTTGCAAGGTCCTGTATATACCATGCAAAAGCAATTTGGCAGGGGGCAGCTTGGTGGTGCAGTGAGTAGAGCACCGGCCCTGAAGTCAGGAGGACCTGAGTTCAAATGGGACCTCAGAGGCTTGACACATTCACTAGCTGTGTGACCTTGGGCAAATCACTTAACCCCAATTGCCCGGCCTTCCCCCCTCCAAAAAAACCCCAAAAAACAGAAGCAACTTGGCAAATGCTTGCCCTCAAGGAGCTCATAGTTGAATGGAGAAGACATGCAGACAACTGTTGAAACAAGATCTAGACAAGATCAATTCTAGACAGAATCTCAGGCCGTTTTTAAAACAGAAGAAAAGCTCTCAAATCACTGTCAAGCGTATATGATTTTGATGGGGTTTCCCCTCCCAATTCCATTGTTAGTCTAAATATTGACAAAAGCCCATGGAGCAAATTCATCAGTCCCTTGATCCCAGTAGGCAGCTCTCGAGATGGGCAATAATCTGAACTCCACATTGATGGAAGGGGAGGAGGGCAGGCAGGCTCTCATGGGAGACAGCGTGTTGCTCTTCCCTGCCCTCCACTTCTGTCTCATTGCCTTAGATCACTGCGCTCAAAGAAACTGGATGTCTGATGGCTGTGAATCCCAGAGCATCATGGTCTCATGGGCAAGTACCCAAAAGGCAATTAACAAAGCCTGGGAGTTGCAGTAAACAGCTTTGTTGAGTGTCTTTATGGTTGTTATTTCTATGAAGACAGCCACACCTTCTCTCTTTAGGTCTGGAAGTAGATACTTTCTGTCTAACACCTCTCAGCTATCTCCATTTTCCTTATGATAATATGATGTTATCAGTGCCTTTCATCCAGTAGGTAACCTTTTGTTGTTCACTTGTTCCAGTTGTGTCCAACTCTTCCACTCTTCATTTTGCCATTTGGGGTTTTCTTGGCAGATACTGGAGAAGTTTGCCATTTCCTTCTCCAGCTCATTTTACAGATGAAGAAACAGAGGCAAATAAGGTTAAGTGACTTGCCCAGGGTCACACAGTAAATACCTGAGGCCAGATTTGAACCCATGAATATGCTCAGTAAATGCTTATTAAATGAATGAATGGATAAGGAACTGCCCCTTCTGTACGTGGACATTTAGTTTCTGAAAAAGGATGAAGAGGAATATTTGTGTAAGGAGCCTTGATAAAATCATTCTGAGAGGAAACACAGCCTCAGAAAAAGTGTTGGGGGAAGACATAGACTGTTCTGGAGACCAGAGAGAAAACTGCCCCCCAGATAAATGTGCTACGGGATCCTTTTGGAAGGCAGTGCACTGAACGAATTACAGCTGGCTGCAGTGCTTTGTGGTATGCCAACTCATTTGCATGTAACTGTTGGTTTGGAAGGATAAACTAATAAACTATTAATCAATCAAGTAATTGAGGACTATGGGGAAAATTATATTAGAATTATTGGTGACATACCTGAAAAGCAGAATTCTTGAGTTTCTCATCATTAACTCAAGATAGATCAGTGCTTATGAAGAGGCTTTGACTTGAGGCATTGCAGCTAGAAGTGAGAGGAGAGTTGGGGGATGCTTCAAATCAAGGGGAGAGAGAGACAGAGAGAGAGAGAGAGAGAGACAGAGAGAGAGAGAGAGAGACAGAGACAGAGACAGTGAGAGAGATAGAGAGACAGACAGAGAGAGAGAGACAGAGAGAGACAGAGACAGAGACAGAGAGACAGAGACAGAGACGGACAGAGAGAGGGAGAGGGAGAGACAGAGACAGAGACAGAGAGAGATGGAGAGGGAGGGAATGTTTGGGAAGAGTTGGGGGTCAATTCCATGTTCTTTTTATGCAGATTACGAATGAATGAATACATGCATGCAAAAGTAAAACTCAAGAACCAGACCAGCTTTGCCACCACCCAATTCACATTCAGAAAATTTAAATTCTTGTTATTACTAGCATAAAAAAAATACATCATTTTAAAAAGTCCAAACAACAGAGAGCATCCATTCCTCTGATTGTGTATTATCCATGGCCCTGCTTCCCCTCTGTTATAGTTAGGCAATTGAGTTGGCCATGATCTGTGTTCTGCATGGGGTTCTTGACCTTGATGGGTGTGGAGAATGTGGAAGGGGTAATTTAAGATAAGAAGAGGATTGGGCCAACTAGGAGATGAGGGAAGAGAGGTGGAGAAACTAAAGGAATTGGAATTATTTGGCTTCAAGTGAGACTTGATTGTGTCTACGGAGCTATTTGATGAAGGATGGAGGCCAGCTGGGCCAAACTTCATGCCACTCAACTGACTTGTATTCAACAGAGCAGACAAGCCAGAAGAAGTTGAAATGAGAAGAGGTGGGACTTAAGTGAGATGCCCATCAAAATATCCAGTCAGTAAGGATCTCAAAGCACTGAGGGAGCACTCTGGTTAGCAGCCATGTAAGAAGAGAGAGGAGTGTGAGCCTGAAGCTTTGAAAAGATGGAGGGAGACAAGCCCAGGAAGGGGCACCCCTTCTAATAACTCACACAAATGATCAGTCCTCATGTTTTTATATCTCTCATATACAGGTTTCAAAATGTTTCCTATATTTTAAATCTTTATATCTTTTCTTGTGTTCTTTCTTTTTAAAGCGGCTCTGAGCGTTTTTGTTTTGACAACACAGTTACTTCCCAATATATTGTACCCTCCCCCATATATACATACTAGATTTTCACGTAAAACCTAAAAAAGAATAGTTGACACAGCAAATGAATCTGAAAACATAGCCATCCTTTTGTGCCAGGAGCCCCTTACCTTTTTGTGGAAAGGAAGGCAGTGGGCTTCATTATTCGTCTTGGGGGACCAAGATTGGTTATTAAATTATTATTGTTATTTATAATTACAATTCTTATTACTATTACTACTGCTGCTTTTTTTCTGGACATGTGATGTCATTGGTGAAAAAATGTTGAACCACATGGAAAAGGTTGGCAAGTGTTCTGCCACAGAGATTCTTGGAGAGTTGTTTGGGGTACAGAGAGGTTCGCTAACATGTCTGGCTCACAAAGCAAGTCTGGTCCCACAGAAATCCCTAGGCCAAAGGATATGGACAGTTTAGTGAGTTTTCTAGTCTACTTATAAATTGTTTTCCAGAATGGTTAGATCAAACATGGCTCTAAGCAGCATAGAAACACTGGTTTGTAGCCATTGCCTTCCAATATAGGCCATTACATGCTGAGATAGCTCTATTCGACACAAATTATTTCCTTGCATCAAGCCTAAATCTGTACCTCCCACCCATCGCTCCTAGTTCTGTCTTTGGGGGCCACATAGAATAAGACTTATCCCTTCTACACTTCACATGTGATAGTCCTTCAAATACAAGGACAGCTATCATGTCTTCTCTTCTCCAGCCTCCCGGGCCAGGCCTAGCACAGACCAGGTCAATGATTCAGTCTCAGGATTAAAATGCAACACGGTACCTAAGAACCATAAAATCCAGCAGTGAGGTGCCTGAGAACCACAAAATGCAGCAATGAGGTGCCCGAGAACCATAAAAATGCAACAAAACAACTTTAGGTCATAAATGCCTCCAACATCTTCAGATTGCCCAGTACTTTAATCCATGCCAGGGCTGTTGAGCATTCCTTTGGGGCACCCAATGGATCAAGCCCCTGACAGACAGACCCTTATGTAGAATGGAAACCTGGCAGTCACAAAACCTCAATCAGGTCTCTGTTAAGAGTAGGCCCAGAGCACCTGCACCAAGGACTGGCTTTCTGTCCACTACATAAGCATGATATCTCTGAGAGGGATCCTGAAACTCACTTGATGTGGAAATATGTTTAACATGATTGTACATGTATAATCTGTATTAGATTGCTTGCTGTCTTGGGGAAGGAGCAAGGAAAGGAGGGAGGGAGAAAAATTTGGAACTCAAAGTTTTACAAAAACGAATGTTGAAAACTATCTTTACATGTAATTGGAAAAAAAATATTATTGAGGAAGCTCACTTGACACGAGCTAGGATACTGAACCAAGTCTAAGAAGTACACAATTCCTAAAGTTTAAAAGGATGCTATTGTTCCCCTTCACCTCCACATTTACCACAATAACAAGCCATATTAGGTCAGAAAGATATCCCCACAGCCCAGGGAGAATTCCCCTAATACCTCCAACACCAACTCTCCAAAGGCTGGGCTTTTCATGCCTCAGGCAGTGAGGAAGACAAACCATGATAAGCCTAATAATATCCTCCCTTTCCCCCTTAGAGGGAACCAGCTCAGCCCACATAAAGCATGTGCTTGTCTTCCCTCACCAGGCTGAACTTCTTGACTTCCTTTGATCTTTGGATGGCATGACTTTTCAGGCTTTCGCCATCATAGCTGCCCTCTGCCCAAGCCACTTCCTAGTTGTTGAGCATTTTTTTGTGATGTGGCACCCAGGAGTCCATATGTGGTTTGATCAGGGCAAAGTGCATCACCTTCTTCATTAAGATCACCTTGACCTTTTTGGTGGCGCTATCACGTGGTTGGCGCAGGCAGAGCTTGAAAGCTACTAAGCAGCCCACATCTCTTTGCCAGTTCCCTTGCAGTTACCCTCCGTGTTTCCTTTTTTCTTTTTTTAACCAAAGGGCAGGTAAGTCTTGACACTTATCCCTATGAAATTTCATCTTCTTAGACTTGGCTTAATATCCTAGCTGGTGTTAAGTGAGTTTCAGGATCCCGTTCAAAACTACCTTTCCCTCTGAGGCGAGCGTCATGCCTACGTAACGGGCAGATAGCTGGTCCTCGGGGCAGGTGCCCAGTGCCTACTCATGGTGGAGATTCGACTGAGGTTTAGCGACTGCTGAGTTTCTGTTCTACAAGGGGTCTGTCAGGGGATTGATCCATTGGGTGCTCCAAAGGAATGGCCAGCAGCCCTGGCATGGATTGAAGTATTTTGTAGTCTGAAGTTGCTGGAGACATTTACAACCCAAGTGCTCGGCGCCAGGCTACCATACTTCTTTGATGTGGAGTCTTTCTGCCAGCAATGGTTTTGAGCCAGAGCTTCTCCTTCTCCTGGATTGGACAGTACCTGGTATAATCAAGCAACTTGCAGTAGTACATGCAGGGCTAGAGGACGGGGAGGCATGTTGATGGTGAAGCATTGAGCTATTTCTGCTGCTTGAGCTTTTGAGACACCATGTGATATCAACAGGCTCTTTGTGATCTCAGCTCTACCTTTCACTTCTGGTGTGCTGTGCTTAGCCCAACACTTGGCACATGGGAGGTATTTCACAAATGTTTATTTGCTGACTGAGCCCTTGGGATGCTTCTGTGGTGTGATGAGCAGGGCAATCAGAGCAGAGGACGTGGGAATAAAATGGTGGTCATACCCTGTGAAATCCTCCAGCAGATCTTTTACAAAGGCAGAGCAGAATAGATGGAGTGCTTGAATTAGAGTCAGAAAGACCTGAGTTCAAATCCTGCCTTAGCTGTGTGGCCTGGGGCAAGTATCTGTGCCTCGGTTTCCTCATCTGTGAGAGGGTTGGACTCAATGGCTTCTAAGGTTCCTTCCAGCTCTAAGTCTATGATCCTATGACCTTGCATGGATTCCCATAGATTTCTCACTGGCCTTTTACGGGCCCTTAGAAAGCCCCTTGTCTGCTTCTGAGCTTTTCATATTTTTCAGTTTGGCTAATAACTGATGCTAGTATGGTGGTAGAGGATGATTTTAACCCTTCTGGTATTCTGGGAAGGACCCACCCCGAGCAGGCTCATGAGCTAAGAGTTCTAGAAAACCATCTTCCATTTGTAGCCCCTCTTTATTTGGACCAAGTTTTTGGGTCCCTCCCCCAGGGTACAATTTAATAAATGTTCCCACAGCTTCCCATTGGTTCATAGGCTTGCCCTGGATGGCATTTGGGGCTCATTAAGCTGTGTGTCCAAAAGTATGGAGACGCCCAAATGCTTCAAACTGCTACTTATGCTACTTGTTTCTCAGTGTTAGTGTTCGCAAAAGTCAAGGATGGTGGAATCTTGTCCTCATGGAAGGAAGGAACGTGGTGCGACAGTCAGGATGATTGAATTATTACAGAAAACAGTAGCATGAATAAGAGGGAAAACCATGAGAAAACAGTGAATTTGAGTTGTGGTGTGTGCGTGTGTGTTCGTGTGTTTGTATGTGTGCACATGTTGAGAACATAAGTACTCCAGTGGTTTATGTGTCACGTCTTAGGACTGACTGAAGCAGTTTTCATTAGGATATGAGAATCAGTGGGAGTTAAAACAGGTTACATCCTCAGCAGGCAAAGGGAATTCAGTGTAGGGAGAATGAGGAGCGTATATAGCGTGGGTTGGGCTGTGCTTGGAATCCTATGTCTCCTTTTCCCCCCAACACAGTGATACTAGTGTTGGGAAGAAATGAGGAAAGCAGAGTTTGTTCTATGCTATCCATTGATACTGGCCACTTGCTCAGCTCCCTGGAGTTTATGAGAGAGCACAAAGCATGATCAAGGATGGGAGAGGTCCCTGAGAGAAACATGAGGTCTTCTATGGAGGCAGCTGTCCCCCTACCCCAGCACCTTTATTGGAATAGTCAGGCTAGTGTAGAGTTTGGGGGAATAAATGGAGAAGTTCCAAAGGTTTCTTTTTAATATCATGAAGCAGTAAGCTTGTTTGGTGCAGAGGAACCGAACCACTTCTCCCATTCCAGCAACCTGTCCAGGTTCAGACACCCAGCAATTGTCTTCCCTTTAGTGCTCTGGTAGGCATGAGAGCCCATCTAAGTGTCCACGGATGGAGTGCCTAGTCCATGTGTCTGGGTACTACTTCTCACTGCCAATGACACCAACAAGTAAACTACGGACTATTTCTGCAGCAGAGTTCAAGGCATTGGGCTTGCCAGGATTGAGACCAGCCTGAAAGAGATGTCAGTGACTTGCTGGGAAACTGGGGAAATGGCCACTAGGGGTCAGATAGAAACTTCACATTCCCAGGGCGTGATTGTCATGGGTCATCCCAGGTCCAAGCCTAGGATCTGAGGGACCCGGGCACCTGGCTCATTGGAACAAGTACCCTAACCTTGATGGGAGCTCTGTGCAATGCCCAACCCCAGAGCAAACTTGGAGGGATGGGACCGAGATGTCCCCAGGATCCCCTCATAAAAACTGGAACTTAATTCCAAAGTCATTAGACAAGGGAAATTAACGTACCTACAATAAGTCTTGAGGGTGGCAAAAAACAGATTTGTGTGCTGCCAGCCCTAAGGGGAAGAGAGCCTAAATAGAGCTTGTCTGAAAATGATGACAGAGGGGAATCTGGGCTGCTTTTCTGCAAGATTCAGTCCCCTGGGAAGAGCAGCCATAGAAGTCCCAGGAATGTGTAGGACTTTAAGTCTTGTGAGGGAATTCCAAACACATGCAGAACATAGTTGGTCCCCAGAGCTAATGGAAAAAGGACAGGGAGCAGTTTAGATTTAGGCTATCTCTACTTGGACCAACAGAAGCTTGATCTCTTGGGTCACTGGTCCCAGTGAAGTGTGTTTTTGCCACTCAGTCCTCCATAAGTGGGACGTGGGATATCCTAGGAGCTAGCAAGTTTTTCCTCAATGGTTCCAGATGTTTGTGAGGAGTAGTTCATGTAGTTCAGGGTGAAAGGGGAGGGGGTTCTTACTCTGTCCAAATTCACAGTGGCAGAGAATCTAGTGCCTGCACAGTGAGGTTGGGCTGAACCAGCACTGCCTGACTTCTCGGCTGCCTTGGTCCCAACACACACACACACACACACACACACACACACACACACACACACACACACACACACACACGCACACACACGTACCATGCAACAGGTTTCTATGCTGGCATGTAGGCTGGAGGGTTTCTTATCACCAGTTTTAAGGTGAGATTCACACGTATATTGCCAGATACATCGGTGAGTTGGTAGCCAAGCTTCCTGAGGTTAATTTGTTATTACCTGAGTACACTTGAAGCCCCCTCAAAACTGGTACTCTTGGCCTGGGGTATTCAGTTCTAAGTCTTCACAATGTGTTCTCTGAATCCTGGTGCTTTGCCCCAGGTAGCAGCAGATGTGCTGCTCAACAATCTTGGCCCCAAGAGGGTTGGGTTGGGTTGGGGGTTTGACCAAGCTCTTCCTGAACACTGGAAAGAACCCCCTTCTCTTTGGTGGGGGAAGGGGGAGGGATAGGTTGTCTTCTGTTAGGTCAGGAGTGATAGACTATCAGGGACACAGGCTGAGGGGAATTCTAGGGAGTAAAGGTTCTCAAAGAACTTACCATGGGCCACATTCATACCATGGAAGGTCTTCTACTGGCCCAAGAAAAGCAGAGGTCCTTAACCTTCTTTTGTGTCATAGCCCCTTTGGCAGTCTGGAAAAGCCTATCAACCCTTCTCAGAATAATATTTTTAAATGTGTAAAATAAAACTCACAGGATTTCAAAGGAAATCAATGAATCCTATTTAAACACCAATAAACATTTAAAAAAATACTTTCATGGATGCCCTCAAAGATTTCATGTGTCCTCAGCAGCTAAGGCAGTCCACTCCATCCAATGCCTGAGAAAGGCCACTCTTTGAATGAAGTCACTAGCTCTTGCTAGCTGGCCAGTTCCTCTGAAGTCTCCCCCAGACGTTGTTTCAGCTTTGCCCAAGGCTCTGAAGCTCCCTGCTGGGGCATTTGCAACCAGCTCTCCCAAACCATCTGTTGAGTTGGAGTCAGACATTGTTCTCCTGTCTCCCTGCAGAGGGGCTGGTATATATTGGTGAATAAGGAAATCACTGGAGTTGGGCAAAGGGGAATAACCCCCTTGAAAAAGAAGGGCAGGGTCCAAATCAACATTCCATCAAGCACAAACTAAGGGCCACTCCCAAGATTGGGTTTGGTCCAGGTAAGCCCAGATGCTGAGATGCTGTTGCTGAGTGGGAAATTAGATCTTTTTGGAGAGATGATGTTCAGGGCCTGAGATGTAGCAGGATGGCAAGTGCAGGAGCAGAGACTCTAGGCAGGCCTATCAGGCCCAGATGAAGGCAGGATACGGGAGCATCAGGGACAGTAACTCTTTGGGTCTTCATGGAAGCAGTGCACATTCTTCACCCCTGCCCTGAATTGCCATGGTCATAGACCAGACCTGCTGTGTCTTCTCTTGACTCAGCTGCACCAATGAGGATGTGGGCTCAGAAGAGAGGGGCCTCAGGAGGAATGCTTATCAGCTGACTTCAAACATCTGGAGCATTGCTCAGCATCTCAAGCTCTGGGCTTGCATGGACTGGGTCCAAACCTGGGGCCAGCCCCAAAGGGTCACATCTCTAGCCCCACCCCCAGAGATCCTACTAGAAGACTGCAGAATATTGCTCAAATAGCTTCCATCTAGGTGTCAAAAACACAAGTAAAGAGGATCCTTAGATACCATACCAGCACTCAAGGTAATAACACTCATATTTAAAGGGTATATTTCAATCCTATCCCATTAAAATACTAAAATATATAAAAGGGCTCATGGGCCTATAAACAATTCAGGAAACACAAAGAGGCCTCACACTAGCCCGTGAACAATTTAATCATATTTCTTCCTCTCTGGGGAGATCCATATTCCACAAGGATTCAAGCAGTCCTTCAGATTCAGTAGCACCCTGTGGTTTGGACTCCCCTCAGAAGGGAAACACCCTTGGGGATTCTCAACAGGCAATTCCCTACCAACAGACACACACCATCTGAATGATTCTCTGTAATGGTGGAGTGCAAAATCAAAATCCCTTGTTTCCTATAAGGCAGCTCTCACCCCTTTCTTTTCTCCGGCACTAGATTAATGCCACTACCTTGATGAGACAGAAACCAGAATTTAGGGACCCTCTCCCACTTTGGCCATGTGAGTGACTGCATGCGGACCTCTACCTGAAGGCTTCCGTGAATGGCTCTTCTCCCTCCCTTATCCTTATGTCCCAGGATTCACTTCACTCTTAGCTCTGCTGTGCTCTCAGCACCTGCAGCTGAGGTGAAATGGATGCTGAAAAAGAGCCTGAGTCTTTGATGAAGATCCTCTTTTCCTCCTGAACATGTGCCCCCCCCGCCAACGTGGGGGGCAGTCCCTGCCACTAAGATTTAACCAGGAGGTTGCCTTAGTCCTCACAAATGGGCACCAATGAGCGTAGAAGGCATGCCACTGGTATCTGGGGAGATGGCATGCCCATTGATACCCCCCTCGAAGTCCCAAACCAAGGCTCCCCTCCCTGGAAATTCACTGAGTTCTGCTTGTCCCCAGAGGGGTGGAATGAGATACAGTGAGGAGAAGTTTCTGAGGATCAGATCTAGGCTTGATGTCACGAAGGTAACTGAAGAGGAATGAGCTTCCTCCAGAGTCATGAATCGGACCCTCCCTGGAGGATTTCAAGCAAAGGGCAGGGTTGGGGTGCTGTGGAGGGCATTCTGGTTCAGGCCCAGGTTGGAGGAGATGGCTTCTGGGCCCCTTTTCAGCTCTGAGGTTTTTGGGATCCTGGATTAACTCTCCATCCTTGCTTCTGCTTCTAGGAGCGTTCCTTCCCCGCCTTGCTGGCTCCTCACTTCTGAAGGTGGACGTGCCCTATGGTTTGCCCTCGGTCCTCATCCTTCCACCCTCCACTCTTGAAGCCTTGATAATCTTGGTCATGACCACAGCTCACTCCCATTTACAGATGACTCCCACGTCCACGTCCCCAGCCTTGCCATCCTTTCTCTCCTCTAGCGCAGCTCTCTAAAAGCCATCTCTCCCAACAGAGAATGGAAATGCCTTGAGGGCAGGACTGGTTTTATTTTTGTCCTCCTCCCAACATCTAGCACAACACCTGACACATAGTAGGTGCTTCAGAAATTCTTGAATCCCAAACCAAACTCAATATACTTTCCTCTTAATCTGCTCTTCCTTCTGGCTTCATGATTTCTGTCTTTGGCCACGCCATTCACCCAGCCTTGCATATCTTTAATTTTCATATTTTCTTTGATTCTTTCCTTGGGCTCACCCCTTACATTTGATAGTTACCAAATTCTGTCAATTGCACCTCTCAAAAGTTTCTCTTGTGTATCACTTCCTCACATGAGACCATAGGATTGATGTCTGAAAGAGACCTCAGAGGTATTCTAGTCCATTTTTTTAATAATTTTACAGATGAGGTAACTGAGGCCAGAAGAGTTGTGAGTTGGCCAAGGTCACATAGATAGTAAGTCAGGATTGGAGCCCAGTTCCTCTCACTCCTCTTTTCATTCCCTCATGACTTACTATATTAGTCATTACTGGTGGGTATTCACTAATCTGGAGCTTAAATATTCATAGTTTCACAATAAAATAAATTATCCAGTAGGCCTGGACATCCACTTATTTGCCCAGTTTAGCTTGCTGAAAACAGTGGAAAGATTAAAAACTATTCAAAAGCCAATACGGGCTTAGTTGTCTGTGACCAGTATGAGCGGATGAAATAAAGATTTTAAAAACATTGATTCCATAAACTGAGCAATAGCATTAAAAGCCTGGGAACCTTAAACATATGTGAGGCACAAGGAAACAGAATGTGCTGTGCGGGCACGAGGGAAGTCTGGAACAAAGGGTAATCTCTGCAAGGAGACTATGCCCATGTTCTTTCCTTTGGGGGTCAGTAATGCAGGTTTCCTAGAGCAATGGGGCTGGCATTTCTCATCGTTGGGCCTCCAATTTCACTCTTTCTCAAAGAAGATTGACGGGCCAGTACCCCCCCCAGACAATCCCCCATGTCTGTCAGGTGGTTCTCTGCAGAGCTTAGACCGATTGACCCATCTGAGCTAAGATGCTATTGGGCTGCGATGATGGGGTCAGAGGCCATAGGCCTGAAGAACTGCTGTTTTCCCTTAGACCTGCGGGCAGGTCCGTGTGCCCCTGCCCATTCCAATAAGCTTCATCGTTCTCGGGAGGTTCTTATTTCCTTGGCCATTCCCCCCATGCCCTCTCCAGCTCCTCCTCTCAAGAGTTACCTGTGTTAGACCTCTCAAAAAGCCTCGCTGTCCACTGGTGCCTCTCTCAAGAACAGACGTATCAGTAAGTTCACAAGCCATCGTGCGGTTCATTTTTTTTAACAGACAATTCTTCATATCCTAGAACACCGCTGGAACAGGCTGCTTGGAACAATAGCCAGCATGTGGAAGCCCCAGCGGGTAATAAAGCCGCCACACTATCCGGTGCTGGCTCACCCTGAGAAATGAAAAATAGCAGTCACTCACCCAGGACGGTTTTCAGCTCTATCCAGGAGCTGTTTGCAAACCCCGGACACAAATACTAGATTTCATAGACAGTAGGAAATCACGTAAAACAAAGAAACTGCTCCCCATGGGTCCCAGAGAGGAGCAAACAGTGTTTGAGGCTGTACTGACTTCCTTAAGAACACACAACTAGTGAAGAGGACCTGCATTTAACTTCTCCTTCTTTTGAAGCTTTACTGATGTATTTGGTTTTTGTATCACAGCTACTTTCTCTATGCATCTACTGCCAAGGAAGCCTCCCTCTTAACAAAGAAAAAGCAGGACGGCAAAGCCGTTGCATCTTCCCGCATGTGAAACATTCTAGAGTGGGAGTCAGTCCCCTCCCTATTTACTGAGAGCTTTAGAGATGAAAAGCTGGAAGGGACCTCAGAGGCCTTAAAAGGCCAACTTCCTTATTTTACATTTTAGGAAACTGAGGCACAGAGAGGGAGCCCTTGCCTCGTGTCATATAGATATTAAGTTGTACAGCCAAGATTTGATTCCAGGTAGCTTCTCTGATGTTAGTTCTTTCTACTACTCTCTACTCATTAACTCTTTTCCAGGCTTGAGACTGATCATTACAATTAATAGAGTCCAGCTACCTTTTAATGTGATTTTCATTTACATTATTGTGCTCCCTGTGTCTGTTGTTTCCAGGCTCTGTTTACTTCACTCTGTATCAGTTCATACAAGTTTTCCCATGTTTCTCTGAATTCTCCACCTGTATTGTTTTTCACTGGCATGAGGATATTGTATAACATTGAAATGCCAGATTTTTAAAAACCTAAATGAGGGGCTTCTCCCCCTCCATGTTCAGCTGCTATAAGTGGAGTTGCTGTGACTGTTTTTGTACATCTCGTCATTAGTCACGTGTCCAGGAGTGGGATTCCTAAGGCCAAGATCATGAACAGTTTTGTGCCTTTTCTCCCATAATTCGGAATTGCTTTCAAGGATGGCTGCCCCGACAGTGTATTAGTATGCCTGTCCTCCCATAGGCAGCATTTAATATTTCCATCTTTTATCAACCATGCCTCTTTGATGACTGTGAAGTGAAACATTGGAATGGTTTTAATTTGTATTTCTCTTATTATTGGTGATTTGAAGCATTTTTACATAATTGTTGATAACTTACAGTTCTTCGGAGAATTGTTCTTATCCTTTGCCCACTTGGCTAGCAGGGAATGACTCTTGGTCTTTTAGATTTGTGCCATTTCTCTATATACCAGGGATATCAGACCGTCATCAGAGATACTTGAGGCAAATTCTACTGCCTACTGAACATCCACTTCGGCATGTCCGAAAGGCTGCTGGAGATGCGACATTGCAGTCGCAGAGAGGTTAGGGAGGAAGAGGAAGAGGAGAGCATTATCAGCGTAGAGACGGCGATTGAATCCACCGGAGCTGCTGAGATCACCTAGCAAAGTAGTAGAGAGGGAAGATGTATGAGGGCCCGTTAACGAACCCTGGGGGCACCTGTGGTGAAAGAGCACGATCTGGATGATGATCCAGTAAAAAGACTGAGAAGGAAACATCGAGTAGGAAGGAGGAGAACTGAAAGAAAGTGGTGTCCTGCAAACCTCCTAGAGAGAAGAGAGTATCAAGGAGGAGAGAAGGATTGACAGCGCCAAAGGCTGCAGAGAGGTGGAGGAGAACGACGCTTGGAAAAGGCCATTGAGTCTGGCAACTAAGAGGTCATTAGTAACTTTGGATTAGTACTTTTGGATCAGTTTCTATTAAATGATGGGGTTAGAGTCTGGATTATAAGAAGCTAAGAAGAGGGTGAGAGGAGAGAAAGCGGAGGCACCTATTATAGATGGCCTTTGGAGGAGTTTAGCCACAAAGGACAGAAGAGACATAGGATGATAATGGGGATGAAGGAGCAAGCCAAGGTTTTTTCTAGAATGGGGTTGATGTAGGCATGATTCTAGGCAGTAGGAAGTGAAGCAGGGCAGAGGGGGAGAGAGAGAGAGACAGAGACAGAGAATCCCATACACACAGAGACATGCAGACAGAAAGAGACAGACAGACAAAGACAGACAGAGAGAGAGAGATTGAAATTAAGTGAAAGAGTGGGGATGAAGGGGGGCAATCTGTTGGAGGGGACAGGATAGAATGGGATTGCTTGAACAAGTAGAGGGGTTAGCCTTGATAAGGAGCAAGGCCACTTCATCATGTGAGGTGGTGCCCAATGAAGAAAGAGTGGCAGAAGACACATGCATGATAGAAGATGAGCGAGGAAGAGGGAAGGAAAGGGAACTCATTGAAAGATCTCAAATTTTTTTTCCAGTAAAATCTGAAGCAGGGTTCTCTTTGGGGGATGCAGGGGGTGTGAGCTATGGGAGGTTTGAGAAGGGTTGAGAAGGTTTAGAATAGCTGCTGTGGAGAATAAGTTGTTAAGGGAAGCATAGTAGGCTATCTAGCATCAGGGAGGGCCGAGTCGAAGCTGTAAAACATAAATCTGCAGTGGACCCTGGATGGCTGCACCACTTTCTTCACATTCATTCGGCAGCATGTATGGCAGCACAAAGGCAGATGGTAGGAGTGATCCAAAGCTAAAGTTTAGCAGGGCACAGTGATAAAGGGGGGAGAGGACGGTATGTAGTTGAATTGGTTCACTAAGGAGTCCGGATGGGGCCAAGAGGAGAGAGTGGCTAGAGCAGAGGAGATGACCTGAGAGAGAATTGAGGGGTTTAGGGATTAGAGTCATGGTGTGCACAAAGAGTAAGGTTTGGTAAGAAAAGACAGAGGGAGAGGGAGCCAATAGATTATAACTGGATAAAGGGATTTTGGAGTTCTCGATCGTGGAGGTAGTGGATTTTCAAGAGATGGAAAGATTGAAGGTATGACCATTTTTGTGTGATGGCAGACTTCATGTTCTGGAAATCTGTCAGTGCTCTCACTCTGCCAAGAGCAGGACACTTGATATGTTTGTAATTTGCCTTAATGATAATTCTCATCCTTCAAAAGGTGGAGAAAATTATAAACCGCTTGTAATTTCTTTCCCTACTGCAACCAAAAAAAACCCCGAGGCAGTTCGGCTCGCCCTGTGCAATTTTGCATCTGTTTGGAGAATGTTTGTCAGAAGGAAAAATAAAAACAAAACCGGGATTGGCTCATTCAGCCTGTGGTCACTGACGACGGGGGTGGGGGATGGAAGTCACTTCACAGGTTCAGCTTCAATCTCATCCAAAGGGGCTGTTAGAGTCACCTGCTCTCCTCCCCCAGGCTAGGCTTCCAGTATTACAGCCATTTGGGCCTCTCAGGTCTCTTTCTTTGCTTCCATTGTATGGGTCGCTTTCTCCTCTGCTGTTTTCTTGCCTCCAGACATCTTTCTTTCTCATGCTCTCACTCGGGGATAGGGACCGCGTGGCCTTGGCCTTCTAGGTCCTTGGGTGAAACCTTTTGACTGATTCCAAGTTTTACAGAAAAAAACCCTTTTATTAAGCGGATTTATTCTATGAAGTTTGGATTCAGTCAAAGGGCTGAACTTGAGGACCTAGAGGGCCATGTGTGGCCTCAAGGCTGAAGGTTCCCCACTCCTGCTCTAGCTCCTTAACTAGCTACTGCAAGGCCCTAGCTTCATGAGGCTTGTCTATTTCTTCTGCAGCTTTGAGAATCTTCTGAATTTCTCCCAAGGAAGAATCTTTTATCTTTGGAGGAAAAGGCAGAATTCTTAGGTAGCTTCCTTTGAATGAAGACAAACTGGGATCTTAGATGTCTATCTAGAAGGGTGCTTCTCTGTTTCTTTCACTTGGATATCCTAAGAAGCCTCAGTCAACACAAGAGATTGGTGGTGTACTCTAGAATGACAATCTACATGATGGAGAAAAACCTGGCTTGGTCTGAGCTACCTCCCAAGGGTGTTTCTCTTAAGGCTAGCTCATGAATCCCCACTAGTAAGGTTCCCTATTAATTTTCAGTTGATATCAACTAGTCACCCAGACTTAAGCCTTTAAAAACAAGTATTTACTAAGGTACAGTTGGCACAAAACATCCCACCCCCCAATGCATGACACACTGTTCCCAAAAGTACATAGGAAATGCAGCAGGAGAAAAGTGGGCTTAAGCTCAGAGTGAGTGTGTCAAAGTGGGTGCTTCAGCACTTCTGGAAGGCCTTTCCATAGAGTCCTCAAAGGGCTTCCCCTAAGTAGGGCCTGACTTTCCTGCTGAGCTTCTTCTGGAGTCCTGAAGTCCATTGTGCCTAGTTTGTCTTTGCTGTCAATGCACACACTGCTCCTAGCCACATACTGTTGAACCAACCAGGGAAGCTTCTAGGATGCTAGTGAAAAGTCCAATTCCTCTGACCTTCTAGAGCACACAAGGTCATTCTCTGGTGACTAAGGGGAAGAGGCTGAGGCACTCTTCTCTCACCTGATAAAGTTATTGACCATAGGACCTTGTTGGTTACCTTAGTTGGATGGGTTGATTGATTGATTCAGTCTCCCTCCCCCCCTCTAATCCCACAAACATTTAGGTAGGGAAACAAGGGAAAGTAAAGGAGCATGAATACAAAAGAAGGGCAGAGTTATGTGAGTATTGTCTGGACCAGTCAAAGCCAGAATGGGCCAAGGCTGTCAAGGAATGCAAAAGGATGACAGAAAGGAACTCATTTCTTCAAACCTATGTTTGAAGCAAAAGTGGGGTCCAAGAAGGGGTTGCTGTTTGGCATAGATGGCACGATGCTAATACACCATGGTAAGAAGGCCCAACTACTCAGCTCTAATTTTGCTGAGGTTTTCTCTTCTAAGGAAAATCATCTTTGGATGAAGAACGGTTAGCAGAAAATACGAACCAAAGCTAAGGTTGGAGGTGGTAAGGCAGCATTTAGCTGCCCTCAAGTATTGCAGGCAACCAGGCCTGGACCAGCTGCATTTTGAGATGGTTCAGGCAAGGCAGAAAGACCAGTGAGGTTTTTTATTTTTATTTTATTTTTTTCTCAATTACCTGTAAAAACAACTTTTGATATTTTGTTTTTTTTTTTTTAATTTTGAGTTCCAAGTTCTCTCTCTCCTCCTTGAGAAAGCAAGCAGTTTGCTATATAGATAATACATTTGCTGCCATGCAAAACATATTTCCATCCGGTGGGGCTTTTATGAAACCTTGTATTATGGTGGTCGTGTTGGTCAGAATAGCGAGCAGGGAAAGGGTTCAAGTCACCAAATGTTTATTAAGCCCCCACCGTGTGCACTATATTATGTGATAGGGAGGTAAAGACAAGAATGAAGCTGCCTTTGTCCTCAAGGAGCTTCCATTCCATGTGAATAATCAAGCACTCCAGCAGATCTGCAACCAGTGGATCTGAGGTTTTGTTGTCTCCTCCAGAGATGCAGATGGCCAGCCATCCATTCCCGTCCATACTCTCACCAATGGCCCTCAATAACTTTGCCACCAGGGCTCCATTCAAAGGGGCGGAGGGCTTCCTAACTTTGCCATCCCCAGCACAGGAGTGGAGCCCTTGAGCTGGCTCCTTTTTCTCCCTTGGCTTTTGCATGTGACTAGGCCATCTTCTCTTCTTAGTATGTTTCCCTGATGACATCTGCTCCTCACATTCTTCTTCAAAGGTCTTCACCAGGTATATGTTGTAGGCTTCTCACATCCACTGTCTGTCTTTCCATTTCTTGTTCAGTGACCCTCCAAGGATCACAAACCTCAGGTGAGGCACAAAACAGGAAGATGCATACTCACCAAAGGGGTGAAAAGTTGTAATGGAGATCTATTTTGGATGGTGAAGTCTTTCAGATTCTTCTGTTTGTGGGCGACATTATGATGTCATCAAGGCCTGGAATATTACAGAACCTCCTGGAAGAGATTTTAACCCCTCAGAAGAGTTCAATCTGACTATTCACACAAGAAAGACCAAGTGGATGAAGAATGCCTTTTATCCAGACTATGACATGTAGCAGCCTCTAGAGTCTGTCCATCAGTGGTCTGGTGGGTTTAGCATAATGCCTGGCACTTAGTAGGTGCTTCATAAATATTTATTGATTGACAGGTTGTGCTGTGTTTGGGAAATGGCAAAGGTTCTTGAATGACCTCAAACTTTCCATGGCAACAAAAGAGTATTTTTAAAATATCAACATTTTATTGGTGTTACTGTATGGTAGCAAGATACGGAACAAAACAATCTTTGAAGTTGAAAATGAAAACAATGTAACAAGTGCCCTGGGAAGTAAATACAAACAATATGCAGTTATGCGAAGTAATTTTAAAAGGAAGAGAGTACTGATCACTTAGAGCATTATATCTGAGGAGGCAGAACCAGAAAGTGGGATTTGAAGGCCACTAGCTAGGCTACAGATCCTAAGGGCCTGAGGCGGAGAGGGAGTGAATTTTGTGTCTGGGAGACAATCAGTATAAAGACCTGGAGTAAGGAAGACCAGAGTTCAAATCTTGCCTCAGACATTTACTGGCTGTGTGATCCTGGGCAAGTCACTTCACCCTGTTTGTTTCTGTTTCTCATCTGTAAAATGAGCTGGAAAAGGAGATGGCAAACCACTCCTGTATCCTCGCCAAGAAAACCTCAAACGGGGTCATGAAGAGTCGGACATTAGTAAACAACAATAACAGCCAGCGGGCCAGTTTGACTGGAATGGGGACTGTGTGACCTGGAGGAGTCTGAAATTGGGCTGGCAGGTGGGTGGGAGCCAGATTGCAGAGGGCTTTACGTGCCAAGTTGAGAGTGTGACCCAGCTCTCCACTTTCGTCTCAGTGATTCTCAGTGGAAAGAGCCTTGGCTCTGGACACAGAGAACCTCCGTTTGAATTTTGTTTCTGACACTGAGTGCCCATGTGACCTTGGGTAACTCACTTCATAACATAGGGCCTCAGTTTTTTCATCTGTAAAATGAGAAGGTTGGACTAGGGGGCCTCTGAGGCCCTTGGCAGCAGATTTGGAGCCGGAGAAAGCAAATGGTCCCATGTGTACTTTAGGAATATCCATTTCCTACCTGTGTGGGGGAGGGGAGCGAGGGACTAATCCGTAGGCAGGAGCAGACCGGTGAGGAGAGCGGAGGATGTAGAAGGCATAGTAAGGTCAGGAGGAGGAAGAGCAGGCTTGAGAGTAAAGAGAATCTTTCTAGTCCTCGATTTACTCATCTGAAAAAAAGAAGGGTTCCTATGGTGGAAGAACCCTGGCTCTGGAATTAGGAGGCTTAGTTCCAAATTCATCATTATGTGACCTTGGGCATATCATTCTTTAGCTTCAGGCCTCAGTTTCCTCATCTCTAAAACGAGGAGGTTGGACTAGAGGGCCTGTGACACCCTTGCCAGCCTTGGGTCTCAAGCCCAGTCAGGTGGAATCAGCCTGGTCATCTCCCTCCGAGGGCGGGGCTCAGAGGGCGGGGCTGGGACCGAGGGACACCTGAGCCTTCCCAGGGGCGGAGCCTCCTTCAGGTGGGCTGGTCTGGAGAAGGTGCGGGGGGGGGGGGGGGGGCCGGCAGCTGTCATCCTCACCTCCTCCTCGTCGTCGTCTTCGTCCTTCTCCTCCTCTGGCCTCAAAAGTACTAGGCAGGAGGAAAGAGGGTTCAGTCACCAGGCCACCAGTGTTCTCTTCGATTCATCTCTCTCTCTCTCTCTTTTTCCTTCAACCCGCCCCCTCCGCCCGCGCCGAAAGAGTTAACCTCTCTTGTGCCGGGGGAAGAGGGGAGGGGAAGGGGGGAGTTAACCCTTTCACATCCAAGGGCCAGAGGCCGGTTGGTTCGGAGGAGCCGAGGGCTCGGCTCGCCCCTTGCTTGCTGTCCCACGCTAGGGCCTATCTATCTCCCCTAGACCCTCTCCTAGGGCCAGAGCCCCGGAGGAAAGAGGCCCTGCCCGTGCTCGTCCCCCGCCCCATCGGGGGGGGCAAGGGGGGGGGGAGGAGAGGGGCCTGGCAGCGGGCTGAGCCGGGAGGAGGCTCAGAAGAGGAAGAGGAGAAGGAGGAGGAGCGCGCCGAGCGGAGGGAGGAGGGAGAGCGGCCAGCGGCGGTGGCAGCAGCAGAGGCAGAGGTGGCAGCAGCATCTGCAGCAGCATCGGCGGCAGCGGCGTCGCGGGGCGAAGGCGGCAG
>CM053624.1:370301747-370359033 GCA_028646595.1 Phalanger gymnotis | reverse complement strand
CCCCACCCAGAGTCGAACTATGCAAGAGGCACCAGGAACTCAGTCTCTGGTGACAGACCAGCGTTCCGGCCGAAGAGCTCCCAACACTCCCAGCAGACTGTCCTCTCCTGGCAAGCTGCAATCGATGCTGCTCGGCAAGCCAAGGCTGCCCAGACTATGAGCACCTCCACCCCCCAACCTGTCGGGTCTCTGTCCCAAAGAAAACGTCAGCAATATGCCAAGAGCAAAAAGCAGGGGAGCTCGTCGAGCAGCAGGCCAGCCCGGGCCCTTTTCTGCTTCTCTCTGAACAACCCCATCCGAAGAGCCTGCATTAGTATCGTAGAATGGAAGTATCCTTTTTGTGAGTCGGCCTCTCCCTCGGCTTGGTTTTTTTCACCATCTGTTCCTCAAATATATCCCGTGTGCTCAAAGGATTTGCTCTCTGGGACGACATTTAGAGAGCATGGCGGCCTAGAGCACGAGGGGCAGGGGATAAGCTTGTTTTTATTTTAAACTCCAGCTCCCCAAGTTGGAAAGGGGTTAGCTCTGCAGTTATATTTAGCCTTCTCCTGGGGGAGGGGGCTGCACGTTGGGCAAGGCATTCGGAGATGGCGAAGCAGGCAGTCTGGAAAGAAGAAATAGGCCTGGGTGAGGGCTGGGCAGGGGCGAGAGGCTCCATATGCAGGGAGCGCTGTTAGCTGCATCTCCAGTCTCTCTTGGATTTTGCACTCTACTTGAGGCCCTTTAGGTCAGGCCTGGAGCCCATTCTGTTTCTTAAAAGAGGGTTTAAAAAAATAGACAGACTGGAATTTTACTGGTAAAAGAAACAGTTCAGATCTTTAGCAGAATCCCCTAATCCTGATATCTGGAGATTGTTCCTGAAACTCTGATTAGTGGACATTGTCCAGGTGCTGCACAAGATTGAATCTAGGTTCAAATGCTATCTCAAATCCTTACCTAGCTTTGTGACCTTGGGCAAGTCACTTTAACCTCTCTGGGCTTCAGTTTCCTCATCTGTAAAATAAAGGGATTGGACTAGATGTTCTCTGAGGTCCTCTCCAGCTCTAGAGTTGTGATGGTCCTGTATGTGAGCATGAGCGAGTCACTTTAACCTCTCTGTGCCTCAGTCTCCTCATCGGCAAAATGAGGAAGGTTAGATTTGGTGGGCCCTGTTAGGCCTCATTCCATGCCCATGTGGTCCTTTGAACCCTTGCTCATCAGAGGTCTGTGTCTCTGCTCTTGCATCAATCCCATCCCTCTCTGGAATTTTCTTTAGACTGGCTCCACCAGAGTGTTAGGAACCATGAGAGACTCTGGGTAGGTATATATGTGTGTGTGTGTGTTCTCTGACACCGCTGTCTAATTCCTTCCCCCCCTCTCCTGTCCCATCCCCCGCCCCCCGCCCCAGGACTTATAGAGCTGCTCTCTGAGCTCAGGAATTTGCAGTTGCTGGCTTGGGGGAAAAAATTCGGCCTATGTCCTTGAGCCGCGGTTCCATGTATGGGTGTCTCCTTCGTATTTTTAAAATTGAACTTCAAATGCCCCAAGATGGTTGATGTATCCCAGACCCCAGATTTAGCCCCCCTGCTCTCCTTCCCATCTCTTAGCCCTCCCTGTAATCTTGTTTTTCTTTCTGATTCCTTTCTCAAGCCTGTACAAAAGCTGTAGCCCCTGGGCGAGCTATTGGCTCAGTGAGGAGCCTGCGATGGCACTTTGTCTTTGCCCAGATGATCCGGTAGCCTGAGAAGAGGGCAGCATTTTCTTCTCCCACAAACCCTTTGTGGCTGGCAAAGCTCAGGACTCTGCCTACCCAGAGGAGCGGGCACCCTCTGGTTTGGGGTAGGATCAAAGGGAGAATTCATTTACCTTTCTTCCACCTTTAGACGAGAGGATATTGAAGGCTAGGGAGACAAGCCCCTGACACAGTCGTGGAGCACACAGTTCTGTTGAAATGTTCAGCTTGGGCCCCAGCCTGCCTGGGGATTAGCCCTCCTCTTCCTGTCTTCCCTGGGCAGCTACAGATGGGAGAGCCAGTGGTTTTAAAAGGCTATGAAGATGGCTCCCCATCCAGGATATGGGACTGGTGCAGCCCCGATGCCTCCCCCCTTCCCCCTTTTTCCTTTACCACGCATTTTTTTTATTTTAACCACACCTTTCTAATGTTGGCACCTGTTCTCTCTCAAGACCTATAGTCTCCATTATATGTCTTTGCTTGTAGATTTTTCCTTGAGCTGTTTTCTAGCCTTTGAGGGGGAAATGGCCCACTCCAGAGAAGCTGTGCATCCCCTTAGAGAGGATTTTTCTGTTGGAGGCACAGGGAGCAATACAGCCACATGTCCCCTCCAGTTAGCTAGCAAGAAAGAGGCCCTCTTCTATCAGGGAGTGTGAGCAGAGCTCCTTGGGGTCACTGGCTGTCTACAGAGTGACAGGGAAAGCCAGGTGCTTTTTCTTCTTGAGTCTAGAGATGAGACAGTGTCTGAGACTTGGCATCCTTCCTTCCCCGCCCTCTAAGCACACACACTGGTCTGCACTGGTGTAGCTGTGGGTTTGGAGGAAAGCCAGCCCCCATGAGGTAGGTACCAAAGGGGAAGCAATAGAGAAGAGAATCCCTAACTAATCCACGACCTCATTTGGCTCTCCAAACGTCACCTCATTTTGACAGTGGATCATATTAACCTGATGAGTAGAATTCAAGACCAAACCTTGGTGAATCTGGGGTCAGCTCTCTGCCTTAGTGACAGGACCATAGGACTGATGTTGTGGGAGAGGAGAGAATGTCCACCTGAACTTTGGGAAAGTGGTGGATACCAAGTGCCCCCAGAGGCAGTTAGATCCAAACTGAGTAGCTATAGATTTCTCCTGGCTAGCTTGTCAAAATCTCAGGGCAAAGATGGTGAAGGGTGTGCTCCAAGAAGACTATGCATGTGGGAACTCAGCAAACACTGACAGAGTTACATTGCCTTTAGACTTCCTTGGCCATGGTAGTGTTTCCCGGGTATGCTGTTTTGGTGCAATAACAAGGAAGGGGCTGGAGGCCTCTCTGCCTCCAGTTCCAGAGGAGCCGTATATGTTTTTAAACAGAAAAAAACTGGGCCAAATGGACTCTTGGATTTCCCTGTCATTCCAGAGGCAGTTTGGTTAAGGTGGTCCTGGCAGACCCCAATCTGGCTTGTCCAATCAAATATTCTAGTATCTGAACTTGGTCAAAATTAATGCAGAGGTCAAAGTTAATTGAAAAGAATCTCCAAGAAATCCCAGCTAATAAGACCAGAGTGTGAGAGGCATTTTTGCTTTCTTGATTCATAGCCACAGATTATGAAACTTGGGCCCTTACACTGTTCTCTCACCTGTGGGTCCTGAAGAGACTGACATGCTTCATGAGAGATAGCAGAGAGTTCTAGATTTGTAATTAGGTAGACCTGGGTTCAAATCCTGCCCCAGACATTGAATAGCACGGGGATCAAGAATAGGTCCTCGTGTGTTTAGATGGTGCCATAAGAGAAGGTACAGATGAGTCACTGCTCTGTCAGTGAGTGATGTTTCCACACTGGGAGGTCCCCCTACAGATGACATTTTAGATGTAGAAAAAAATACAAAATGGACATTTCTTTCTAGGATTCCCCAGAAAGCAAAGGGGGTTTTCCTTCACTAAAATCTTTGGGGATTCTCAGGAGAGACATTCTGAGGGAGGCGCAAAGCATTGGCTCCCAAGATGGAGGATTTGAATTTAAATCCCAGCTCTGCCATGGTCACTCGAGTGACTTTGGTTGAGTTACTTAACCTCTCTTGGAGGGAATGAACTAGGTGGCCTTGGAGGTCCCTGTGACCTGGCGGGGCCACACTTTCAGCACATGGCCCTGCCTGGGAGCACACCCTGGTGATAGAAAGTCTGATGCATGTCTGACCTTGGGACTGCGCGTGGCTTGGCTGTTCAAGAAGCCCTTCGCTGCTGAAAAACACAACAGTGCCACAAGTCTGCATGGCGGACGTCGAGCTTGGAATCGCCAGCTCTGTGAGTGCCGCTTCCCGACACCAGAACGTTTAGTTGAATCGTTGTTGAAGGCTGGTCTTCATGCAATTCTCTGGAAACAGACACCGCCCCCCTTCCCCCGCCCCCAGCTCGAGAACCACGAATGGGGCTCTGGGGAACTTAAGTGTCTGGTGTTGATTCCTTGTGGTTTCTTATTAAACTTACATTTCTTTGTAAACTGAGCCCAGTGACAGCCTAGGATAAAGCCAAGCAAAGCCCAGCTACACCCCAAACTACTCATAGTTCAAGTCCAGTCAGAAGCGTGTATTAAGCACTTACTGTGTGCCAGGCACTGGGCTAAATTTCGGGGACACAAAGAAAGGCAAAATCAGTCTTGCCCTTAAGGAGCTCCCAATCTAGTCAGGGAGAGAACAAGCAAACAACCCCGTACAAACAAGACAGAGACAAGAGAAACGGGACACGTTAGGGGGAAGGCACTGGCATCACAGGAACCGGGAAAGGCTTCTTACAGAAGGGTGAGACTGAAAGGATGCCAGGAGGCATCCAAGACTGGAGCACTGCACAAATGCCTGGAACCTAGAGATGGAGTGACTCACGTGAGGAACAGCAAGGAGGCTAGTGCCACTGAGCCGCAGAGTGTTTGGAACTGGAGAGTCAGGAGGGGGCCAACTTGGGAAGGGCTTTTAAAGCCCTTCAATGATCCTTAGGGAGGAGGGAAAGTAGAGAAGACGCCGGTTACCCAGGTTGTTTAGCCCCACCCCCTTTGCCGCTCTAGGTTCACGGATCTAATCTCTCTTAGCTTGTGGGATGTACGAAAACAGGTGGTGGCCAGGATTTGGCCCCCAGGCAGTAGACTTAGAGCTGGCAGGGACCTCAGAGGTCATCATCGGGTCCAACCCCAACAGAGAGACCAAGTGACTTGTCTATAGTGTATAGAAATAGTAAATACTGGAGCTGGAATTCAAACCTCAAAAGCATTGAGACCGGATGAGAGCCTTGTTTCCATCTTGTAGGGATTGAGCTTTTATGGATGAGGTCAAGGTTGCCCTAAGTGAGCTAAGAGCATGTGTTTGTTGTTGTTCAGTTGTGTCCGACTTTGTGACCCCGTTTGGGGTTCTCTTGGCAAAGGTACTAGAGTGGTTTGCAGCTTTCTTCTTCAGATCATTTTACAGATGAGGAAACAAGCAAATAGGGTAAAGTGACTTGCCCAGGGTCACACAGCTAGTAAGTATCTGAGGCCAGATTTGGACTCAGGTCTGCCTGACTCCAGGCCTGGTGTTCTAGCCACTATACTAGTTGCCCAAGAACATAAGTAGGTGAGGGTAAATATCTGAGGAAGTAGCTTGGCTCACGATAACTAGATGTCCCTCAGAGAATTCGGCTTCCAAAGCTTCTTTTAAGACAAGAAAATATGGGAACCTGGTTAGGGTTTTGCAATCCGTGAATCCTCTTCGGTTTTGAAATAAAATTGATAGCCTCAAAAAGTGCATAAGGTGAGGCTGAAACCATGAGGGAGGACCTCGGGAGAGCTCATGCCGATGCATCTTGGGAAGCAGAACCACCGTGGCTGCCAGGAACTCAGGGTCTCCAGGAGTGGTGAGCAGAAAACTGAGTGGAGCCTGCTTTGCTCAGAAAGTCTCATGGACTGGGGCTTGGGAGTCATGGGCTTTGCTTCATACATATTTATCCTTAACCAGACTTTCCAGACCATTTGACATATTTATATTATTGGCAATTTTTGCCAATTGTGTGGCCTTAGCTGTTTACATCCCATTCCCAGAAGATGATTCTAACTCAACCAATCATAACTTGGTAAGTGTTCTTGGTTTCATTTCTCTGTTTCAAATGCTTGTTGATGGATTGCCCAGCAACTTGAGTTGGGTCTCTATGTGGTGACTTCCAAGTAACTGTGAATGGGGGTTTACAGCTGTGCCCGTGAATTCTTCCCAGAATTTTGCAGTGACTCGGCTTTTGATGTCTCTCCTTATGTTTATGCCGAATAGCAATGTTTAAAATCATTAATCTAGTTTGGATGGAAATGAAGAGAACTCTTGAATGGAAGAGTGTGTGTGCGTGTGTGTGTGTGTGTAACATTTGGATCTTAATTTCTGCCAAGGTTTACAATAACTTTTGTCCCTATTTGGATGTTCTGCCCCTCTTTGAAGCCCGTTGTCTCTGATCCTGCATCCTCAGGGCATGGGGTATCTTGGTGGTGGATCTACAGTTACCATACATGGCTTGCCAGTTTTTACAGCCCTATATTGCACATTAGGCTTATCTCAAACATGATTTTGTGTTGAGGCAGGGCCTGGGATTGTGGGGAGAGCCATGGACTGGGAGGCAAGTGAGTCAACTCCCCAGTCTCACCCTTGTTCCATCTGTAACTTGGGCCAAGTTTCTACCCAGGTGGGTTTACCTTCACATTGTCTTTGAGGCTGGAAGGGATGTCATCGACCAGCCCTCTCATTTTACAGAGGGGAAAACAAAGACCTAGAGAAATGTGAAATGACTTGTCCGGGGTCACACAAATCAAAAGCCTTCAAGGTGGGCTTTGGTGATAAAAGGTAGTTGTACTATGTTCTTGATTTATTTATGTTAAGTACCTACTATGTGCCAGGCATTATGCTAGATATTGGGAACTAACAGCAAAAAAGAAACCCAATCCTTAAGGTTTTCTCCCATTCCAGTTCTAGGTTGTGGTTCTAAGACTGTGCCTTCGTAACCAAGTGAATGACTTGAGTCATGAACAGCATTTATTAAGCACCTACTGTGTGTGCTAAGGCCTGGGGAATCAAAGAAAGGCAAAAGACAGTTCCTACCCCTAAGGATCTCATAGTCTAATGAGAAAACAAGATGTAAACAACTGTGTACAAACACGCCCCAGAAAGGAGAAATTGGAAATAATTAAGGCACTAGGGTAAAGAAGAGCTGAGAAAGGCTTTTTTTCCAGAAAGCGGCCCTTCATTTGAGGCTTAAATACAGTAAAAGTGCTAACCCTCCTCTGAAACGTACTGGAGGGCAGTCCCTTATCTCTGCTTTAAGGGGGAATAATAAAAATAATCGCTATGCTATTAATGCCAATGAGAGGCCACATTGGAGGAAAATGAGGCTACCCATAAGATAGTAAGGATGAGGATGATGATGATGGCGGAGGCCAGCAGGGAAGGTCCAAGGTAGAGAGGAGGAGGGAGAGCATTCCAGGCTGGGGGAGAGTCAGGAGATGAAGGCCTGCGTAGGAGGAGCAGCCAGGAGGCCAGTAGCCCTGGATCAAAGATTACATTGGGAGGAGAAAGGCATGAGAAGGCTGGAAAGGTAAGAGGGGCACATTCAGAGGTCTTAAAAGGCCAAACAGGATTTTCTCTTTGCCTCTGGAGAGAATAGGGAGCACTGGAGTTACCTGAATAGAGGAGTGATGTCATTGGACCTGCAAGGTGGCACCCTGGAGAGTGGTGGACTTGGAGTCAGGAAGAGCTGAGTTTAAATTCTATCTCAGACACGTACTAGCTGTATCATCCTGGAAAAGTCATATTTAACCTGTATGTCCCTCAGTTTCCTCATCTGTAAAATGGAGCTAATAATAGCACCCACTGCTGATGTTTAGTTGTTTCCAACTCTTCATGAGCCTCTTTGGGGTTTTCTTGGTCAAGATACCTCAGTGGTTTTCCATTTCCTTTTCCAGATGAGGAAACTGAGGCAAACAGGGCTAAGTGACTTGTCTAGGGTCACACAGCTAGTAAGTATCTGAGGCCAGATTTGAACTCAGGTCTTCCTGACTCCCAGCTCAGCATTCTATCTACTGTGTCACCTACATCCCGATTATATCTGCCTTCCAGGATGGTTATGAGGGAGATAAAATGATAACATACAGAAAGTGTTTTATAAACCTTAAAGCACTATGTAGGTACTACTAGCTCTCTGAGGAGAGACTTCAGTGACGAGGCTATAGCAGGATCCTGAGGGGCTCAGCAAGTCTAGTCAATCAACAATCATTTGGTTAAGTGCCTTCTGTGTTAGGTGCTGTGGATACAAACACAACATGAGACAGTCTCTGCCCTTTGGGACCATTTAGTCCATCAGGGTAAACAGTATGGGACCAATTGGAAGGTTGTGAATTGAGTCTCAAAGAGCCCATGATGCATCAAGCTTCCATCATGATGTTGTGACATTGAGATGGGGCCCGGAGCAGGTAACAGCTAGTTCACGAGTCAGTGTGTGAAGGTTGGCAAAGAGCTTTCCAGACATCATCTCCATGGAGCCTCCCATGATCCTCCCAGCAGCCCTGGGAAGGAGGGCTATTGTTATCTTCACCATTTTACGGAGGAGGAAATTGAAGCTCCGGGAAATTAAATCATTCTAGCCCAAGGTCACCCAGCTAGGAAGCGCCTGAGGCAGCATTCCAATTTTGGTCTTCCTGACTCTAAATCCTTTGCTCTAACATATTAATTGGTGAGAAACATAAAGTGCTGATGTTTTCTTGGCTTCTGGTCCACCCTTAGGGGCCTCCGTTCATGTCAGAGGAGGGGTTTAGGGGATTTGATTTCCAGAGCCCCAATGCTCTCTTTGAGCAGCTCCCTCCAAGCCCATCTGACTTTGGCCTTTAAGATAAAACTGTCTACAATCATTCCGGATGAGATACCTCTTTAATCAAGGATAAGTCCCATGCCACTGGCCACGGCCATATCTCTGGTGTCTGAAACCGTTTCGAGCTGTAACTGATGACTGGGTTATTTCTGGAAGAAAACTGGAAAGTCGTAGCTTTCCATCATCGGAGAGATCCGCCTAGTGCCTGCTGGGTAGAGGCCCCAGATGGTGTTACCTTTGACACAGAGCTCAGCCCCCCATGTAATGACCCACTTTATTCCTCCTCGTTGATCAAGAGAAAGTGATTAAATCAAAGTCCAAAACAAATTCCTTTTTGATTAATCCAGGGCAATAGAATAATTTGTGTGGTTGCATGTGTTAGTCAATTCATATTATGATTTTTCTTGAGGAAATTTAGGACACATCCCCAGCCATTGCTGGGGGATCATTGGCATGTCTGGCTGAATATATCACATGATGTGGAATATTATGCCTTTGATGAAATTGCATGCATTGTGTCAAACACTCAGACTCGGGTGAGCCCTCTGTCCTATCCCCCACCTCCATGCTTTGAGGAATGGACGATGCTCGCTCTGGGCTTTGTTTGGTTCACCTTTGCAGGAGCAGAGCTGAGTTGTAAGCCCTTTGTAAAGGGCATCTACACGCACACGTATTCTCTGTTCCTGCGGCCCAGCGGCTGGCTTATCGAGCAGGGGGCTTCTTTGTGGCCTCTCAGTCAGGTCTCTTGCCTCTATCAGCCATCCCACCAGGGAATCTCATTTTGTTTTACATTTGACCCAATTCATTTTAAAGTGACTCGCTCTATTTTAGGGCCTGCCAAGCAGGGCTCGTTTTTCATCTGTAGTAACTATCCTTCGGTAACCAAATGCAAAAACAAAGGGCAGAGGTGGAGGCTGGAGCAGAGAGGCCTGGGTGTCGAGAAGCTGGCTGTGGTCTTCCTTTGATGGTGTCACAGGAAATGCATGCGGCACACTTCCATCCAGATGCAAGGATGACTTCCATGAAAAGTTCACTTCACTGTTATGTGAGCCTTTAGGGGGATTCTTAACCTAGATCATGAAGAGGCACACATGCCTTCTTGGTGGAATGGAAGCAATCAGAGCAGCGGGCTGCACTGGAGGCCTACCGTGGGGGCGGCTGTGTTTTAATTGTTTATAGGAGAACATCTCAAATAATCTCAGCGCTTCCAATTTTGTATTGGCTTGAATTCACAGAGGTTAACGGCAACACTGTGACCGTCCCTACACAATCGTCTGCTGCTTAGGCAGCTAGGGAGTACAGTGGGTAGTTCAAATGAGGAAGACCTGAGTTCAAATCCTACCTCAGACTCTTCCTAGTTGTGTGATCTTGGGTAAGTCACCTAACTCTTGGGTGAAATTCTGCAGTTTCCCCAACTATAAACTGGGGATAATAATAGCACCTCCCTCCCAAGGTCGTTGTGAGGATCCAACGAGATCCTCTTTTTTAAGTGAGTTGTGAACCTTGAAGTCTCCGTAAATGCCGGCCACCACATTGTCATCCTTACCTTATGGAGAGCTTTGTTTCCACCTGTTCAGCCACCTGATGGTTAACATCTTATTTACTATTTCTATTATTGTTCCTACAAACAGAGAGAAGGGACTGCTCTCTGGGGAGGCTCAGAGTGGGGCTGACACTCTGCTGTGTCTCTCTGTGATGGAAACCTCTGGCTTCATTGGTCAGAGTTGATGGTTTGGTGTGAAAGGGGTGCAAGGAGCCGACAGAACCGAGAGAAGAGGCACTTTGGGAAAAGATGGGAGGTGGGAGGGAAATGACGATCATCTGCGGGTGTTTGAGAGGCTCTTATAAGATCACAGCCAGAAGAGACCTGGAGAGGTCATTGAGTCCCCCCATCCCCTCAGAGGACAAGGGAGGAAACCAAGGCAAAGAGAGATGGAGTAATTTATCCCTGGCCGTACACATAGTAGAGATGGGTTTGTAACTTGGCTTTTCTGACTCCAACTCCCGAGTCCTTCCGTCTGTTCCACCTTGCTTCATGTCAAGTGGAAGAGGAATTTCAAGGGTTTTGTTTGATTCCAAAAGCAAAATAACAAACCAAGCGTAAATATCACAAAACTGGCAAACTTCAGCTCAATATATGTAGAATCTTTCTATCAATGAAAATGGAGTCAGTTGACTCATAAAGGTGCAAGTTCCCTGTCACTGGAGTTATTTAAGAGCATGAGCCCTTGCTGGAGATGTTGTATTATTGTTTTGGCTGTGGGTTGGGCTAGATGACCTCTGCAGCCCTTTTCTTCCCCATTTCTTTGGCTGGTGATCCTCTCTCCCTTGCTAGGAGGGAGGACTTTCTAATAAAGAGAATTTGCTGTTGTCTCTCTGTAGCTACTCACCTTACTCAGTCTTGGGTAGCATCTCTGGCTCCTTCCCTTTCCTTTGGGTTCGCTGGTTGCCATCCCCTCCTGCCTGACTTCTTGCCATAGCTTCCTAAGTGGCCACCCCTCCTCTGGTCCCTCCTCTGCCTGTGCCATCTTCTTGATGGCCTCACCCTGCTCCGAATCGTTCAGTCCCTCCCAATAGTCTGCACAGCAAAGCCCCACATCGGTGTGGCATTCAAGTGCTCTGGGTGGAGCAATTACTGACCTTTCTGTGGCCCTTCCAAGTTTGCAAAGCTCTTCACAGACATTATCTCATTTGACAGTCCCAACCATCGTGGCCAACTTGGATTCTTAATTCCATTTCAGAAGCTGGAGGAGGCTCAGGGACGTGTAGCTAGTAAGCATCTACTGGTTGATGCCAGGGCTCTGCTGACTCCAGCCTCAGCACCATCCAGCATGGAGGTGGGAATTTCCACTTGGACTCCAGTTTTCTGTACTTTCCCCCATTCACATCCTTTCCTCTGGCCATCTTGGTTTCTTCATTGCTCCTTCTCACTCCTTGCTGGGCCTTCGCTCATACCATTTTCCCTTCCTCAGGTATCTGGGGGGCTCAGGGGAGAGAGCACTGGGATTTGGAGTCAGAAAGATTCCCACCGTGTGACCTTGGGGAAGTCTCTCAACCTTACTGTCTTCATCTCTTAAATGGGCATGATGCTAGTATCACTACCTTACAGAATTATGAGGATTAAATAAGATAATATATGTCAGATGCTTTGCAAACCTTAAAAGGTTTATTAAAAAATGTAAGGGATCAGCTATTATGATTACTTCGGGACTGCCCTCCTCCTCCCCCTCCTCTTCCTCTTCCCTCTCCTCTTCCTCTTCCTCCTCCTCCTCCTCCTCCTCTTCCTCCTCCTCCTCCTCTTTCTCCTCTTCTTCCTCCTCCTCCTTCTCATCCTCCTCCTCTTCCTCCTCTTCTTCCTCTTCCTCCTCCTCCTCCTCTACTACTGTCTCCACCTGCAGCCAGTGAATCCCGTGCCTCTATAACAATAGGTGCTATCCATTTGAATTCATTCATTATCTTTTTCTGTAGAGGTCTTGTCTCCCTGACTAGGTCAAACCACCTCGAGAGGGGTACTACCTGCTTGATCTGATCCGGCCATTGTCCCTACCAAGGTGCACTTTGGAGAGGTAGCAGGCACTCTCTGTGCATTAGTGGGTGGTCTTGTGAAAATCTGACTCAATGAGCTGCTATCAGAGAATCAAAGCCATTCATCATTACACCAAACAAAGGCATGAGGTACATGTTGCAGAGGCTTAGATGCTGAGGAATATTGAGATTGAGAGAGGGTTTCTTTCCTCTTTCTCAGAGCCAGGCTTATTGGCTCCATTTCTTCCAGTATTTGGTCCAAGTGACTGGTTTTCCTAGCCGTGCCTCCCCCTTTGCCTTTTTTTTATACCTTTTATCTCTGCTGTGGCTGCGGGAAGGGGACCTTCATCCCCACCAGGTGGGAGCAGACCAGGGCAGGGCTCGATTAGCCTAAGGCACCGGAAGCTTTAAGTAGTTGGATGAGGTGGAGAGGGGGGAGGTGTCATACCCAGCTTTAAGTAGAAAGAGTAAAATGACCTCCTGAAGTCATAGTAGGAATACACTTAACAAGCAAATACAGGGGCCCCCCCTTCCCCCAGCCCAACCCAGCCTAGCTCCCCTTCCAGGAGTCACTCAGAGGCAGCCCAATTTCTGCCACCCCCTGTGCTGGTGTCTGTGGCAAACAGCCCCCTCACTGCTGAGTTGCTGCATGGACCTGAGTCACCTCATGGAAAATGATTCAGGGGCTCAGCTGGGGCGTGGGTAGATGGATTGGTTGGTTTTTTTTTTAACGGGGCCATAATCATTCATTTAACAAGCATTTGTGAAGCACCTACTGCATGCCAGGCACTGTTCAGGGGATCCAGAGATAGAAACAAAACAGTCTCTGCCCTTAAGAGCCTCACAGTCTGTTGGGGGTTAACATAGAAAATGAAATGTAAAGTGGATGCAAAGTAGTTTTCCCAGGGAGGTCACTAGTGACTGGATTAGGATGGGCTTCCTGTAGGAAGTGTCACCTAAGCTTAGGAGCCAGGACTTCTATAAGGCGAGGTAAGGAGGAAAAGCCTTCCGGGAATGGGTACCAGCCTGGGCAAAGGTATGGAGATGGGGGATGGGAATGTGATATGGGGGTGCAGCACAGAAAGCCAGTCAGTTTGGCTCAAGCATATGGTGTGAAGGGGAGGAAAGATTGGGCAGTACGCCATCTATCCGCAAACACTTATTAAACACCTGCTGTGTGCGGGGCACGGAGGACTCAATCCCTGTGTTGAAAGAGCTCAAACAACAGGGCTGAGGTCTCGTGTCCTCCATCTCTACTCCTCAGTTCACATCTCAGCACAGAGAGAAGAAATATGAATGGTGTGAGAGAGAGGGCATTTTGTCGGGAGGTGGGCAATCAGGAAAGGCCTCGTGTTGAAGGTGGCGGCTGAGAAGGAGTTTATGGGGCAGAAGTGAGAAGGGAGTGCGTTCCAGACCTGAAGAACAGTCAGGGCAAAAGCATGGGAGTGGGAGACTGTAAAGGGAGCCAGGAGTCAGATTGTGAAGAATTTTCGATGCCATGCAGAGGGGGCAAGAGGGGCTCCCTAGATCTTCTTGAGCAGGGGGGGTGATCTGCTCAGACTTGAGCATCTCTGTGGGGGAGGCTGCTGCACTGGCCCAGGGAAGAGGCGCTGAGTGCCCAAAGCAGGGGGATGGCTGTGTGGATGGAGAGGAGATGACTTTCCTCCTTCTGCCCAAGGCTCTCACTGTTCTTTCAGATTCATAACCTTCAAATTAGGCTTGGCTCTTCCATCTCCAGCTCTCCCCTGGCCAGGAAGCTGCCCAGCTGGGCTATTTCTACCTCCGTGACATCTGTTGCCTATGAGCCTTCCTTGACACCAACAACCCACTTTCTAGCAGTGCCCCCCACCCCTTTCCAAATTTCTTCAGTATAGACTTCTGTAAGTCCATAGTGTCTCCCGAGAAAGAATATCGGTTCTACCTTTCCCTCCCCAGGGCCTGGAACACAGTAGGCACTTTGATGGATGTGAAGTACATTGTGGATCAAAATTGGCATTTTTTTTTTTTACCTAACAATAAGTTAAACAGCTCGCCCTGTTCCCTGAATGCTCTTGGGCAGTGAGGGGTTTTTGGTACTTGAGCCCAAGCAGAAATCTGAGAAAGGAAATCATTTGTTTTGGGTTCATCTGGCTCCTGTCCCAGAGGCCTGTCTCCAGCCTCCTTGCAGGTGAAGTTCCTTCCTGGCCCTGGCCCTGGATCTGTTGTGGGCAGGGGGACATGGCAGGACCAGGGATCCTCAAAGGAGGCACTTTGCCAGGGCATGTCAAGTTGTGTGTGTGTGTGTGCGTGTGTGTTCATGGGCACATGTGGGTTTGTGTGTTCGGGGAGGACATAGGAATAGGGAGTAAGACTCCAGCCTGGACTTGATTTTGCTGAGGTAGGGAACTCCCTGTTAAGGCAACTCTTTGCCTCATACTCTTCAGAGTTGTGCCTAGAACATTTGGAGATGAAGTGATTTACCCAAGGTCACACAGCCAGTATGTTTCAGAAATAGGACTCGATCCCACACCTTCCTGGTTCCATGGCCCTTCACTTTGGCCTCCTTTCTCTCTCAAAATTAGGAGTATTTACCTAAGAAAAAAGTTCTATGTTTTTAGTGCCAGAAATTTCCATTGGCTGTGCTTCTTAGTCATACCTTGTGGCCTAGCCTCCTATGCATAGTATCGGTGGGGAGATTTTTCTGGTGACTATGTTTGGGGTGGGAGTGGGGTCAGTGCTTAGTAAAAGGTTTAGGCCTTGTTCCTGGTGCTGATCAGTGAGCTGAGGACACTGGCAGTTCTTGGAAGGGAGGGCCAGGTGTTTTTTAAATTGTGCAAGAGCAAAGAAGGTTCTGGGAATGCTGAAGCCTGAATCCTAGGGCTCCTTCTATGAGCTTCAATGCTTCGCTACCTCCTTTCCTTCGAAAAAAAATAATTTGTTTTCAAAAGTCTTCCCCCCTATGTTAGAATGCTGCTGAGTCCTGAGACTGGGCTCGGATTCCCCAAGTGACTTTAAAATCCCTGGATTGTTTGAAGGGTTTCAGTCAAATGATAACAAACTATTATCAACCCCAGCAAAGCCTGACCCAGGGCCAGGAGGCTTCATGGCCTGGTTCTGGTCTCAGTGGGATTTAATTTATCTTCTGTCCTCATGCTTCCTGCCCGTTAGAAGTTTGTGATTTTGTGGGGAAAAGAAACAGACCATCTACACAGATAAGCAAATGGCCTCACCCCCATGGTGCCCTGATTTTCCTTCCCTGGAAATCTGCGGGGGGGGGGGGGGATGGGGGGAATGGGTGATCTTTGAGGTCCCTTCCAGCTCTGGTTTCCAGGGACCTTTATTTTTTGGCTACTAATACCCGATTTTGTTTAGATCTTCATGTTTTCAGATTCCTCTGAGGTGGTATTTGCTCCTTACACGAATGCTCTGAGGAATTTAGGACAAATATGACTATCTTCTTGAAGATTGGGGAAACTGAGGCATGAGTCACAAAATAAATTGCTAGGATCTCTGGTTCCCTGCTTAGTACTGTTTCTACTAGAGATAAGCTATGTGAAATAAATCCTCCTGAAGGAGATGGAATTGGAGCTCAGTTATCTTGGACTAGAAGGATGTCTAAATGAAGGACAGGAGAGCCCGGGGTTTGGGACAAAGTGAGGAGGAGGCTGACCTGTGAAGGCATGACCAGAGGTTAACCCTTTCACGACAGGTGGGAAATGGATGAAGAGAAAAGCAAGGTTAGACTTTTCAGCTTGGCATTCAATCCTTCCCCCCGCCAAGCCCCCCAAAAAGATTGGGTGGAGCCGCAGGTACTGCCTTCCTCTGATCATTCCAGAGTGTTCCAGAAGATGAACAATGAAGCCAATGGCGAAGTGAGGAGCTCGAGAATGAGACGCTCACTTTTGGACGTGGCCAATATGGACATTTGTTTTATTTGATTAAGCAAGGGGTTACAAGGAGTTTGTTTTTCTTTTTTCGTTTGGGAGGGTAGAAAGAAAATAAATGTGTTATTTGGGAAAACAAATGTAAAAATGCACAGAGCTCGGAACTGGCATACTTAAGTTGGAGTATAATCCCTTTGACTTACTGGCTGGGTGTGGCGTTGGGCATGGTTGGCATGTGGTGTCTCCTAACCTTTTTCCACCTCTGGCAAACATAGATTGGACTAGACACTCTTCAAGGCTCTTTTTAGGGCTGATGTTCCAGATTGGGCAGGCCTTTCCAGCCTTCTCAGATTCTTCATTTCCATTTCTTTTAGCCCAACTGAATGGCCCCCCTTCCTTTAAACATCCCTCACATTCCTACCTCCTTGTCTTTACTGATGTCATTCCCTGTATCTGGAATTTCATCCCTCCAACCTTTGGAGTTCCTACTTATCCTTTAAAGTCTAATTCTGAGGCTATCTCCTCTATGAAGCCCTCCCAGATTTCCTGTCTCCACTTCCCAAGGTCTCCTAGAGCCCCTTGTTTATCTCTAATGGCCCAGAGGCAAGCCTAAAGCATTAATTAAGCTCCTCCCCAGCCCTCCTCCCTTTCTCTGGCAGAACCCAGCCTCCAGGCCACTTTCTAGCCCTTTCCAATCCAGGCCATTTGCATTCAGGCATTTCCCTTTGGACCTTGATTGTCTTTCTTCGTTAGAATGTGAGCTCCCACAGGGCAGGCACTTTCCTTGCTTGTCCTGGAATCTCTAGCCTTGAACAGGTTGTTGGGTGTATAGCTGAAGCGCTTAATAAATGCTTTCTTATGCATTGGCCTAAGGTCTGAGAATACAAAGACAGAAGGAAACAGTCCTCTGTCCCAGTGAGCTTACGTTCTATAGCTCATTATAATAGCTGGCTCTTACATAGCTGCTTTAATATTTACACCTTACGTATGTTATCCAGTTTGACCCCCACAACAACACTGGAAGGTAAGTGCAGGAATTATCTGAATTTTACAGATGAGGAAACTGAGGCAAGCAGGGGCTGTGATTTGCCCAGGGTCATGCAGCTTGTGTCAGAGGCACAAGAGCAGTAAGACAATAATCACTAGCATTTCTATATCTCTTTCAAGTTTGTAAAGCGCTTTACAGACATTCTCTCACTTGGTCCTCACAATGCCCTTGGGTGGTAGGTGCTATTATCGTCCCCAATTTATAGGTGAGGAAAGTCAAGCTGAGAGAGGTTAAGTCGCTCATTCCAGGGCCAATAAGAGTCTGAGTCAGGACTTGACTCCAAGGTCAGTGCTCTGCACCTGCTTCTCTGGGAATGGACCCTGCCCAAGAGGAGCTTACCTTCTACTGGGAAGGAGACCCCGGATAATAGGGTGGGACAAGGTGGGCTTTGGACGGGTCAGGGCCATCCCACTGAATGGTCTTCGCTCTCACAATGCTCAGGGATCCTTGGTTTTTGTTTAGAACTCACCTGCCTCAGACTGAAGAGCCCATCCCTTCCTCTGGTCCAGGTCTGGGGCTCAAATGATGATGGGTGGCTGACGTTGACATTTTGTTTAGAAATCCACGATGAGGACTGAGTGAATCTCCACATGGCTCTGAGGAAGGGGTCTCCTGTCCTCTGTAGCCATAGACAAGCATGGTGCTAGGCCCCTTCACCTCCTGGTCACCCTCCCAGTTGTCAGGTGCCTTCCTGAAAAGGCGGGTCAGAATCCGAGCCAAATGTGGGATCTTTGGGGCATGCGGCAGGGCCCAATCCTAGTCATTCTCTAAGCCATTCTTAGATTCTGGGATCCTCTAACCGTAGCTTGTTAACTGTTCTGGCTGGTGTGTCACACTGTTGACTCACGGTGAACTTTAAGTCTGCTAAAAGTCCCAGATCTTAGCCCCCTGCCCACCATGAACGTGTCTAGCCGTGCCTCCCCCATCTTGTACTTGTAAAGTTGTACTTGGAAAGATCAGTGATGTCTCAGGTTGTGGAGGTAGTTTCGTTCATTTCCACAATCCACACCTCTCTTGCGGTCTTCTCTGGGTTTAGTTACTTTCTGAAGGTCATATGTATTTGGTAAGGAAGAGTCACTCTGGGCCTGCCTTGTAGCTAGCCATCTCTAGTTATTAAGGTGGGAGCAGAAGACAATAACTTTGCCCTTTTAGCTCAGTTTTTCTACTTCCTCAGATCCATTGTCTGAGCAAGACCCAAAGGATTTAGAGGTCATGAGATCCGAGGTCTTGGTCCCTTAGATATAGCAAGTCCCTGAAATGATTTGAGAGAGGTGCTGGTCCAATATCCCAGAATTGCTGAGTGTTCTAGGAGACTTTCTAACCTTAAATCAAATAGTGGCTTGGGACAAAAATGATGATTCTGCTAAGTGGAGGGAGTGAGGTCAGAAACTGCCTGGGGGTTGTGGTTGGCTGGCTAATCTATATTCCACAAGAGCTTTGCCTCTTGAGGTGGGATCTTTTGGAGCATGAATCCACGGGGTATCTTGGCATGTGGAGTTGACAGAGTCCTTTCCTTATAAAGAGAATATAACTGGGATTTTCTATCCTAGTCTCTTATCTGGGTGTGTGAGGACTCTTCCTTTCCAAGAGAATCTTAGGTCTTGGAAACCAAGCTAATAGAAAGATAGGGGTGCCTGTCTCCTCTTCTGGGGAAGCGTTTATACCTCAGCTGAGGACTCCAGCTGAAGCTCAAGAGAGACACAGGGGTAGAGACACAGAGAGAGGTAGGGATCTGGTGGGGAAAAGGCCAGGGGAGCTGGGCAGTGAAGGCATCAGAAGATGCGGGTCAGAAGTCTGGGGTCAGAGGTCAGCATTGTTGGTTCCGTACTTATGTGCTTTTCCATTTGTGATTTGCCCACAGCTCACATTAATTACCCTTTGGTTTCCAAAAGAACCAGTCAAGGCCTTCTCTTGACTGTGGACTTTGGGGGAAGCAAAGCTTACTAGCTAAAATTTCTAGTGATGACACTTTTAAGAGTCCTAGGGATTATTGCTGGTGACCAGTGAGCCCAAAGGATGACTTTCTTTTCATGTTTAGAATTCCCACTTCAGTATTATTATGATTTGGTTTTGATTTCTCCCTAAAATCCCTTCCTTTGGAATTCTCAGGGCAGTTCTAAGGGCAAATACGGACAGTTTCAGTTAAATGGAAAAAAAATAAAGTTTTTATCCACATCAAAAAACAACAGTCCCCTGGAGGGTGCATTGCCTTCTTCTCCTTGGAAGGAGACTTACAGAGTTCTTTTTTTTCCCCCTGGGGTCACAACCCTCCAGGAAATTACATTTGAGAGGGTGAGGACAGATACAAAATCCAGAGATATGTTCATAATGGGCAGCTAGCAGTGGACAGAGCACTAGGCCCAGAATGAGGAAGATTCAGCTTTCTGAGTTCAAATCCAGCCTCAGACACTTTCTAGCTGTGGGTTCCTGGGAAAGTCACTTCATCCTGTTTTTCTCAGTTTCTTCATTTGTAAAATGAAGAAGGAAATGGCAAAATCACTCCAGTGTCTTTGCCAAGAAAACCCCAAATGGGGTCACAAAGAATCGTAAATGACTGAAAAACGATGGAACAACAAGAATGTGGTTAATGTTCTTAATGATGAGGTGATACTGAGGCTTTCAAGACCTTCAATTGGCTGAGCCCTCTGTCGTTTTTCCTGTGTTCTTCCACCCCAATTTCTCTTGATCCTTAAGAGAACCAGCTACCAGAAGATCAGGAGGGCCATTCCTGCCCTCACCTGACGCTGCAGCCCCACTACAACACCAGTCCCTGAGGAGTGAGCTTTGCCCCCAGGTCTCCTTTTGCCCCCGAACTTCTCTCCTGGCACAGCTCGATTCTTTTCCAAATGGTGCTGAGTGTTATAAGCTTCTCTATAGCTTTGAGCTGAAAGGGACCACCCAGAGCTCACAGCCCATCCCCCTCTTTTTACAGGTGAGGACACTGCTACTGAGCAAGGTTTACCCCGGTTGGGAAATTGGTGCCTTGAGGGGTTAAGTGACCCACTCCAAGTCAATGGGAGGAAGAACTGGCAGTCCCCCACTGCCCGTTCTTAAATCACCTAACTAAACTGCCTCTTTCTAGAAGGTCGGCCTTCTGTTGGGCTCAAATCTGTCAGACTATTGGAGACAGCCAATACCAGTTCTACCCTAAATTTCCCCCAGGAAACCCCATTTATTCACAGGCTATTCAGATGAGTAAGTGCTATGGGGGCTGGGGGTAGGTCCTTCTCAGGCTTTGGGGCAATAAGGCAGGGAAGTTGGACCTCGCTTGGGATCAGAGCTGACTGGGACCAGGGATGATCCTGGTGAAAGCCACAATAGCTGCCATTTAGATGCCATCTAAGGATGGCAGAGCTGTTACCTACATCTCACTCATATGTATATGTACACATATTGTCAAGCCCAGTAGTGCTTAATATGGAGGGTGGAAACACCCATTTTTGCCTTTGGATTTCTGGCACGTCATGCCCCTTGCACTGTGTTTTTGGAGATGTTGATTATCTCATTTGGTCTTCACATTTGCCCTGTGCAGTGATGGTGTTCCCCCTCCCCCCATTATACAGATCTGGAGGTCAAATGCTTAAGTGATTTGCACATCCTCACATAACTAGTGGTTGGAAACAGGATTCAAATCCAGGACTTTCTTGACCGTGAGCCCAGCACTCCTTCTGAGTGACTCGGTCTCTCAGTGGAGGGAGTGGGTATAGCAAGAGAAGACGTCATGGCACAGAATTCCCTGGGCAGAGAGCTACTTACTAGCTGTGTGACCTAGGCAAATCACTTGCCCCTTCTCAGCCTCAGTCTTTCCATCTGTAAAATGGGGATATAATAGCCCCTAGTTCATAGGGTTGTCATAAGGATCAAATGAGAAAGGCAGAAGTCATCACACTGAGAACATGGTAGAACAGAAAGACAGGCTGGTCATTCTTCAAGACTGAGAACCCAGAGGCGGAGCCTCAACATTCAGACCCAAAATGCTTTGGGAGAGGTAGCTGGCCGCTGGGCTGGCAGCCAGAGCCTCCTCAGCCCCCAGTTACTTTGTATTCATGTCGTGGGTATTTTGTACATGCGACAAGGCCATATGGGATGATGGAGAGAGAGCTGGCCACAGAGGCAAGAGGAGATGCGGCAAGTCCTGTCTGTGACGTGAGCCAGCTGTGGGACTCCGGCCAGGCATCTGTCTCTCGCTGCCCAGCGTCTCCCCAAGACTAGAAGTAGCAGAGAAGGTGCTAGCTATCCATCTATCCATCCATCATCTGTCTATCTGTTTCTCCGTCTCTCCCTGTCTATCCACCCACCCATCCATCCATCCATCCGTCCATCTGTCCATCCATCCATCCATCCATCCATCCATCCATCCATCCATCCATCCACCTTCCCTTTCAGAATGTAAGCTTCTTGAGGACAGGGACTGTTTCATTTAGTATTTGCGTTGCCGTCACCGAGCCGACTGCCCGGAACAAAGCAGGTGCTTAGTAATAGTGATAACTAGCATTTGTGTATCACCTTGAAGTTTGCAAAGTGATTTTTATACATGAGATCACTCTACCTGCACAGCAAGCCTGGGAGGTAGGTGCTATTATCTCGTTTTGACAGATGATGAAACTGAGGTGGGCAAAGAAAGTGCTGTGTCCAGGGTGGGAGGAGCTAACATTCGCAGAGTGCTGAGGATGCACCAGGTGCCACGCTCAGCGCTTTATGGTTATCATCTCGCTTGATCCTCACACTAACTCTGGGAGGTGGGTGCTATCATTACCCCCATTTTACAGACGAGGAACCAGAGGCAAATAAAAGTTAAATGACTTGCCCAGGATCACAGTTCATAAGTGGCAGAGGCAGGATTCGAATTCAGATCTTCCTAACTCAAGGTCCAGGGCTCTCTCTCCATTATACCTGTTGATTAACTGATTAATTGGGTGGAGACTCTGGGGAAGATTTACAGAAAGATCTGGATGAGAATCCCACAAAATCCTAGGAGCGGAGCTTTGGAGCTCCCTGTTACCTTTTTGCTCGGTGGAGGCTCCCGCCTCATTTTGCTATGAAGAGATTGAGGTGAGATAAAGGCATTGACTCACCCCTGGTTGCATACCTAGTAAGTGACAGATCTAGGATTTGCACTCAGGTCCTGCGGCTCCCCAGTTTTCAGCTTCCTTTCACCAGGGCCATGGTGCTGCACATTAAAAACAAGGGGGGTGTGAAAAAGCCTGATGGAAGGACCAAAGTCTGCATGCTCTGGGGCCCTCAGGGACCTACCCTGATGAGCCCAGATATTTGTCTGTGTTGGAGCCCAGAGACTTCCACAAGCAGCCTCTTGCTTTTCTTTTCTTCTGCCCCACACGGCTGCTTTCCTGGACGCCATAAACTCTAGAAACTCTTCATTCTGACGGATGGAATCGGCTCTGACCCTCTCATCTCCTCAGAGGTTTCCTTCCCCATCTCAGGACTCCTCCAGACCCCTGCCCCAGGAAATCTCCTCATCCCCACCCTTTTCAGCTACACATTCTGTTGTCCCCTCTCCCCATTTGAGTGTGAGCTTCTTGAGGGCAGCGACTGTCTTATGCCTTTCTTCGTATCCTCAGCTCTTAGCTCAGTGCTTAGAACACAGTAGGCATTTAGTAAATGTTATTGTTTCTGACTCTCATTCTGACACTTTTACAGTGATTAAGGGATGCTGTGGTGGCAAGGACTCCCATGGGTTAAACTTTTCTTTTACTATTCTTTGGGATGGGGGTCAGGATCTAAGCATAGCGGTTACCTCCTGCCTTTCCCAAGAGGCTTAGACTCCAATACACTGTCTGAGGCAGCAGGAGACGGCAGAAAGAATACTGCCTCTGGAATCACAGGATCTGGGTTCAAATCTCTCTTCTGGTACTTACTGGTCACTCCCCTCTCTGGGCTTTGGTTTTCTCATGTATAAAATGTTCTCCCTGACCTCTAAGGGCCCTATTAGCTCTAAATGTGTCATCTTTTGATCAGCTTCCAGGTCTTGTGTGCATTTGCTAGAGACCAAGGTCCTTGGACAGTCAATGGGGTGAGGGAAGGCTTTCCCTGGGTGCAGTGCCCAGCTGTTGGGTGGGGCAGTGGCCTTTGGCTGGTCTGCCTGTTCTGTGACATCTTTCCCTGCTTCTCTTTCCACTCTGGAAGGTAGACTCCATAGGGGGAGTGCCATGGCTAGCAGAGCCAGAAAGCAATGTGTGTTGGTTTTGTACAGTTAGGCCCCAAATCCAAGCTTTCAAAATAATTATAGTGGAACCAAGTTATAGCACAGCCTGGCACCTCCTCTCTTCTAAAGAAATGCCATGGATCAGGTCATGTTTCTTGAAACATAGCTCCATGCTTGATACTGCATGAATAAGCAAGCTGCAAGGGAAGTGTGAGGCTTGTCCCTTGATCCTGGGGAGATCGAAGGCTCCCACTGTGTATAGAGAGAATTTGGAGACCAGGTTTTGGTGTGCACAGCACACCTGGTGCACGCCAGGTGTTCTCATGTTGTTTAACAACAGGTTAATGTACAGTAAGTGTTGTGGGGGCGGGTACCTGTGTATACGTTGCCTCCAAAGGTTACTTAAGGTAATCTCTCAGATAGTGGTTCAGAAAATGGCAGCTAAGTTTGAGCCCTCTCTGGACTCAGGGCATCTCTGGCAGCTGGAGGAGCAGCACGCATGCATTTGGATGCCAGGGTCTTAACCCTTTCAAACAGGTTTCTGGAGCCCCGGAAAGAAAGCCTTTTTCATTAGTTGGACCCCACACAGGATCTCCCAGCTTGCTCTGTTCTCACTGAATTTGAGTTGGCTCCCACCAATAAAGTGTGAGCTTCTTGAGGGCGTGGTTGATTTTATTTTGGCCCTCACCTCCTCGGCGCCCAGCTCAGGGCCTGGAAGGCTGCAAGTGATTTTTAATCAGTGCTTGCCGATCCATCGTCAATCCCCTACCCCGCCCTGAGGTCGGACCGATTTCCTTCTCGTCTTTGGATTCCAGAGCCCAGCACAGTTTCTAGCACATAGTGGGCACTTAGTAAATGCTTGGTGATCGATTGGTCTTAAAAATCGAACTCTTTTGCAAAAGATGAAGGTCTGCAAACCGTTAACATCAACCTTTTATAGCTCTAGCAAGCCCCCGCCCCCCCCCCCCAACTTGGGTAGGGTATATTTGCCCAAGTTGAACTTGACCACAGCCTTTCAAAAGTGACTATGGAGGGAGAACAGAGACCCTCACTTCCCTTCCCCTCCCTCAGCAGCTTTCCCACTGCTTTGCTCCCCAATCTAACTCTTCCAGTGGATTTCTGTTTAATCAGCGTTCCTTTGCCTCCTCTTTCCTTGTTCCCACAACATTAGAACCAAGTGATGCCTTGGGAAATTTTGCCCAGCAACAATAAAGCGGTCTTGTTGCATGATGTTAAATACTGGAGGAAAACCAACCAACCAGACATTTAAAAAAAAAAACACTTCCTAACCAGACTCTCAACGACTTTCTACCACGAGGAGCTATGTATTCAAGAATTTACAGGGTACTAGCCCTAGCTTTGCTCTATCTCCAGGCAGGTAGGAAAGAAATTTTTAGATTGTTACTGTTTAACAGATAGTCAGGAAGCATAGCATGGAACAGAGGGAGAAAGAGAGGGAGGGAGGGAGGGTGGGAGAGAGAGAGAGAGAGAGAGAGAGAGAGAGAGAGAGAGAGAGAGAGAGAAGGGGAAGAGGGAGAGGGAGAGGGAGAGAGAAGGGGAAGAGGGAGAGGAGAGATGAAAGAGGGGCAGGGGGAGGGGGAAGAAAGAAGAGAGAGTATTTTTCTGTCTCTGTAATGAATTTGTGGGCACTTGAAGAATAGAATTCAACTATTTCCTCCCTCCTAGACCCATTACACTTTGCTCCCTCTGTTATTAGCAGTGACATTCGGCATGCCTCCCTCCCCCCCATAAAATTAAAATAGGAAAAGTGGCAAAAGTTTTCTTTCCATTTGCACCCAGCTAAGCCCAGGGTTCTAGAAGCTGGACCCAGGAGGGAAGCTGCTTGATTGGCCAAGCCTGAGGCAAGGAAAATAGGGAAGTAAAAGAGATAGATGCCTAGGAAGGAGGGACGCTGGAGAAAGGGAAGAGGGCTTTATTCAAGTCACTAACATTTATTCTAAATTGGGAAAACCCAGACTTCTAGGAGGGGGAGGGTAATAGGCAGTAGAGATAGAGGCTGGGTAGTAGGAGGCTTCTGTCTTAGATCAAACTGACTTGTAGCGATTATTTCTTTATTATGACCCCTAATAGAACCTAGGTGAGGGCAACACTTACTTTACGACCTTCAGTCTCCCAACATCACCACTTTTCTTGACTTTAGAATCCTGAGGCACAGGTTGAAATCTTTGAGGAGGGATGGGCAGGGAGGAAGTCTTAGTGCGGCTTAGGGCCATTATCGTGGTTATAGAGGCGTTGGTCCCCTTCTCGGTCAGTTTGCAAAAGACCTTGCTTTTGTTTATCCCAGGACCAGAAAAAAGAGCATCCCACCTTCTGTCGGGTAACAGCGTGGTCTTCCCATAAATTAAACGGTTGCTGCCCTAACCTTTAGTAAATGTGCTCTGTCTGCTATTTATGTATTAGCTTTATCCTTTCTACAATGCAAGTTATTGAAGTGGGAAAGTGTGGGCTGATTTTATGATGATCCTTTCTGTGTATCATGGTTGCCAAGAAGGAAAATGTTGTCAGACTATATTGAGAGAAATTCAAAGTACAGAACAAGATGGGATTGAGGTAGAAGTGGGGTCAGATGAAATTCCCCACCTTATTGGCTCAGACCAACTACTACCAACTACCAACTAGCTAATTGGAGGAATTGGAATAATTGGAGGATGACAAGGGGGATTGTAGATAACACAACAAAGCTGGGGGAAAGTTGGCTGGACATCCAAAGAGGACCATTCATTGACATGTGGTGGCAGAGGGAGAGACAGACAGGCTGCAACCTTACACGGGGAGCCAAGAACACAGCCAGGTTTTCTGGCCCTGGGAGTCAGTGTATGCAAAGGATGTCAGAGCTGGAAGGGACCTGGAGAGCCCGTTCTTCTGCTCTCTCCTTTTACAGAGGAGGGAACTGAGGATCAGTGAATTTTGGTAACTTGCCTATGGTTACGCAGCTAGAAAGGAACAGCATCAGAGTTTGAACCTAGGTCCTTCTCTAAATCCAGAGCTCTTTGCCTTTTATCTTGGCACCCCCCCCAGCCCTCAGGGGAAGAGCTAGATCTCAGCAGAAGTCTCCTGGCTCCTGTTAGGATGGGTTAACTTCTCTGTGTTACAGGAACAGAATGTAGGGTTTTTGAAGGCAGGGCCTGATCCTTTGTATCCCAAGGGCCCAGCCCAGTGCCTGGTACACAGAAGATGCTTCATGAATGTTTGTTATGGAATTGAGATGATAACTCAGCTGGGCACCACCATGACCAGACTCCATCTGGACCATTCTGGGCAGCTCTGGGAGCAACCTTTTGAGGGAGGCATTGGCAGCCTGGAGCGTGTGTGTGTGTGTGTGTGTGTGTGTGTGTGTGTGTGAAAGATGGGCAAGGGCATTTGAAATTTTATCATAGAAGAAAAACCTGAAAGAAGCAGAGCATTTAGCTTGGAGAAGATTAAGGTGGCGGATGTGATTGCCACCTTCCTATGGGAACCTCAAGGCCTGAGGTGTGGCAGAATGTTCATATGAGTGGGCTTCAGAGCATAGAGCCTTTGGACTGGTGGGCAGAAGGGCTGGACTGGAAGATTGGAATTGGTGTGAGAGAAAGCTTCTTGAGAGCAGGACCACGGTTTCTTCTTTTGTATTCCCTATCACATCCTGCCCAGAGGAGGGGGCCTGTGAGAAGTTTTTATTGTTTTAATTACTAGAAAAGGAAGTGGGCAGTAATAAGGAATTGGGAGAATGTGGGGAGCAGAGAGAACAGAGGGAAAAAGGGGCAGCTCTTACCCACATTTGCCTCTGGCCACATGGTCACTGTCCTCTCTGGTTTGAGATAGCACACTGTATCCTTCCTCCCCCCCTTCCATATTTTCTTAAAGTTGCTATGGTCACTGGAAGGACATTTGCTCCATCTTGCAATGAACATCAGATTTCTTTGGTCTTGGAATTTTGGAGAGACTTAGCCTCTTTAAGGGTTGCCAATCATTAAAAAAAGCACACACAGTAAGTGCTCCATGAATACCTTCAGCTTGCTGCTTATGGTGGCTTTTACTGTAATTCGAGGTTTCTGATTTGGAAAGCTGGTGCTGACCCCAGTACCCTTGCCCGGGCCCTGGACGCCCATTTGCTCCTTCTGGTCCCTGGCCCCAGCACCTGTGCCCGGGTCCTGGATGCCCATTTTCTCCTTCTGGTGCCTGGCCCCAGTGCCCGGGCCCTGGACGCCCATTTGCTCCTTCTGGTCCCTGGCCCCAGTACCTGTGCCTGGGCCCTGGATACCCATTTGCTCCTTCTGGTGCCGGGCCCCAGGGCCCGGGCCCTGGACGTCCATTTGCTCCTTCTCGTGGCCCAGTGCAGGAGGCCAGAAAGAGGAGCAGGCCCCTTTTGGTTTCTTCAGCAAGAACTCATTAGTCCAACTTGCTGAAGACTTGCTATTCCCTCCATAGCTGGGTCCTGCTGTGCTGGGAGGTAACCTGTTCTTGGCTCAGAGATGCTGTTGTGACCGTGTTTAGTGGCATCTAATGCTGTGGGGCCTGGAAAGGGCAGACTTGACCCTAGTAGAGTGTGTGGGATGGGCAGCAAGGACTAGTAGGAAAGGTCCTGGGTCGAGTCAGAAGACCTGGGTTTGAACCCCACCTTTGCAATCCCCTGGGCCTCAGTTTCCTCATCTGTAAAATGAGAGGGTTGGCTGAGATTGCCTCTGATGACTCTTCCTGCTCTAAATCTGTGACCCTCAAATCCCTGCAGCTTTGCGGCAAAAGGGCCCTTTCCCGGAGTGGGAGCCTTGAGGCTAGGGACCGGGATGACCATTTTTCTATCTTCCTTGGATGCAGTGGGTGATAAGAGGTGCTCAGACCCTGACTTCTGTCCAGTTCTCTTGTGTCCTTATCATTGGGTGATCGGCTTCCTGGGGAGAAGATGGGTGGCTTGAGAGCAGAGGTGTGTGGCGGTGGGATGGAAGGTCAGGGTGAAGCAGGACTAAAGAGCTGAGCCCGCAGGAAGCCTGGAATGACTCTGTTCTCGCAAGAAGTACAGAGAACACATTCATAAATCAGTCGTCTCTTTATTGCTCTGTTCCTGAGGCTGAAGGTTAGTTGGCTTGGCAACCTATTTGCACACCTCACGTGAACACGGTGTGATTACTTTATTGACAGACCTTGATTGTGATGGAGAACGTTGTTATTCCACTTGATCACCCACAATACCTCACAGTGGGGGGGTTATGTGCCGCTGGGGGGGGGCAGCCACATTTTAGGGACGTGGATTGTCCGGTGAGCATCCAACGAAGGGCGGCCGGGATAGGGAACGGTCTGGAAACGTCGCGAGAGAGAAGGGAACAGGGCAGGTCTGGCAGGGGGAAGACAAGACTGTTGGGGGAGGTGGGAGCCAGGAGAGCTGTCTGCAGAGATGGAAAGGGCAGCCACGTGGAAGACGTGGCCCCAGGGGCCGAACAGGAGGCACTGGGGCGGAAGTGACAGAATGGCAGATCTAGGTTCGATGCAAGGAAAAATGTCTCAACGATTAGAAGAGGGCCAAAGTGGAATGGGCCATGCTGCCCCAACTCAAACAAAAACTGGGAGAGAACTTGTTTGGTGGGTGTATTGGGGAAGGGGCTTGCTCAGGTAGGGGTTGGAAGGTCTGACTTCTGAGGTCCTTTGTAACACTTAGTAGGAAAGAAGGAGGAAGGAAGGGGAGAAGGAAAGATGGATGGAAGGAGGGAGGAAGGGGAGAAGGAAGGATGGAGGGAGGAAAAGGAGGGAGGGAGGGGAGAAGGAAGGATGGAGGAAGGAGAAAGGGATGGAGAGAGGGAGAAAGGAAGGGAGGAAGAAGGAAGGAAGGAAATGGAAGGAGGCAGGAAGGAAGGGAAGGCAGAAAGGAAGGCAGAAAGGGAGGGAGGAAGGGAGGATAAAAGAACGAAAGGTAAGGAAGAAGAGAGAGAGGGAGGACAGATTTCTTACATGCCTGCTGCTGTGCTTAAGTAGTTTACAAATATGATCTCATCTGATCATCGTGACAGCAGTGGGAGGTGGGTGCTATTATTATCCCTATTTTACAATTGAAGAAACTGGGGCAGATGGAGTTATGTGACTTGCCCAGGGTCTCCTAGCTAGGAAGCATACAAGACTGAATTTGAACTTGGGTCCTCCTGCTTCCAGGCCTGGCACTGTGTGTCCTGTGCTCCCTTCTTGTCCCAGTTGCTTTGATTCTGAGGCAATCACATGTTGTTGAAAGATTTCCTATACAAAAAGTAAAGATAGAATTTTAAAGATATTAATGAACTAATCAGGATTTAATCTGAACGTGTTCAGCTTTCCATGGGCCTTATTTGCCAACCCCAAGTCTGAAAGGCTGTCTAGCTGTTTCCAAGCAGAAGGCTGTCTTCAAAGAATGAGGCTTCAGCAGCTGCAGGGAGACAGGAGAGGCTGCACCAGAGCCTCCTCTAAGGACAATTCCCCAGGGGCTTCCAAAAATGACTTGAGCGTCATTGCAATAGGAGTGCGCCCGCCTGAAGTTCCCGTTTTGGGGACAACATTCATCTGGATGGATGTCTCAGTTGTGGCATATCTGTGTGAAGCACATGCAGGAAGCTTCATCCTGGCGCCTGCCAGTCACGTTGCGGATCTCCTAAGTTCTGTCCTGGGACGGCCTATTTCTTGGACCTGAAATGCCTTTCCCTGGGCCCTTCTCTGCAGCAATCTGGCCCAGGTCATGGGAAAGGTTGGATGCTGCACTGCTCAGGTGTTAGCCTGGTTTTTAGTCTCTCCCCACTGCCTCAGCTAGGCCTGTTTTCATTTCAATGACTCCCTGGCAGGTGATAATGCTCCCAGCACGTGTCTGCGGCTGGGCGTCCTGGGGAACGGATGTAATTGTCCTGCTCAGAGCTTCCCCCCACTGCCTGATGAGAGCCACTGAAATGATTTCATGTTTTAGAAGTGCTCCTTGGCACAGCTCCCTCTGGAGAGGCCCACGTTACCTGGGCGAGGGCATCATTCTGGAGCTGCCCAGTGCTGGCCACAGCTTTCTGTTCACTGCATTCACGAGACAGCTGATGATGGGAGAGAAACCTGTCCCCATTTAGGAGCCAGCCTCTTTGAGCTTAGTCCTCACTGGGTCCTTCCTGCAGGGTTGCTCAAGATTGTTGGCTCCCAGGTACTGGCCTCTCTGCCCCCTTATGAAAAAGGAGATCGCAGTGATTTCACTCTGGGCTACCTGATGTAGCCTCTTTCCCCTGGGGCTCAGCTTAGGGCCCCGGGGCTCTGAGGGGTGAAATTTCTCCAGAGCCCAGGTCTTTGCGTGTCCCCTCTGCCCAGCTCTTCTTCTCCTGTGTGGATTGGCTTCTCTTATTCAAATATAAGCTTCTTGAGGGCAAGAACTGGCTGCTTTGCTAGCACTTTTACACCTAGTGCTTATTCCATATGTTTTTGTTCCATGGAATCTTAGGGACTTCAGAGATCATCGGGCATTTATTAAGTACCTATTGCATACCAGCTGCCATGATGGGTCTTGGGAATCCAATCTAGGCATCCCCCTTATGTGGGCCACTTAAAGGTCTCTGGGGATGTGGCATTCTCCCCAGGCAAAAGATCCCAAGAGCACCCACAGCTCCAGAGTTAGACGTGGCCTCAGGGGCCTCATTTTACAGATTCAGGGAATCTAAGGCTCATGGAGGTGGAGTGAACCTTCCCACGAGCTCACAGGTATTAATCTAGACAATCCTAATTCTTAGGAAGGTTTTTCTTTACGTTGACCCCAAATCTGCCTCTCTCCATTTCAGTTCTGCCTTTGGGTAGTGGGGCGGGAGGAAAAGGAGGTGCCTGGCACATAGTAGGTGTTTAACAAATGGTTGTTGGTTGATTGATCTGCAGACAGAAAGACAGTATGCAGCATAATCTCTGTACACACACACACACACACACACACACACACACACACACACACATTTCTGACAAACCTAGACTGGAACGAAGAAGCCAGTTTATATAATTAAATTTTCATTTTATTTATTTATGAAATTAATAACTCTTCCCTGATGAACATCAGGGATGCTTGCATATGTTTTGATTCCTTGCTATTATTACAAGAAGGGAACTTTTGAGACCACATGGACCACTTTATTCACCACAACCCCGGTGAGGGGGAAGGCTTTCCCTATGCACCCAGAGACTGCTCCAGGGTGCCACAGTGCCCTGGGCCTGGAGTCAGGACGATCTGAGTTCAAATTTGGCCTCATACGCTTACTAGCTGGGAGACCTTGGTCAACCAGTGTGTGCCTCAGTTTTCTCCTCTATAAAATGGAGGTAATAATAGCACCTACTTGCCAAGGTTGTTGTGGGGCTCAAAGGAGAAAATAATATAAGGTGCTGAACATAGTGCCTGGCTCCCAGTAGGTGCTTAATAACTGCTTGTTCCCTTTCCTTAACCAATATGTAGCATTAGTCTTGAACTGGGTCTTGAAAGTAGAGCCCAGGTCACTTGGCCCTGAGGACCCTGATTTTCTCCCATAACATGCGGCTTTTGTAGAAATATGTGTGTATGTATATACACACATGCATATATACACATGCACACACATTTATATAAATACATACATATAATACACATATATGTGCATTGTGTATCTATATCGAGTGCACACACACACACACACACACACACACACACACACACACACAAGAATCCCACCATATCTTAAAGCTCAGTATCAAGGTCATTGTAAGTCTTGCATTTTTAAAATTTAAAATTCAATTTCTATTGTGAACTTCAGAGGTGCCAGGTCCTAGTGGTTGAGGGGCCAGCCTCTAAGCCAGGAAGCCCTGGGTTCTGTGTGACCATGAACAAGTCTCTCAACCTCTCGGTCCTGGAGGCCCCCTCCCCACGTTGACTTGAGAAACCGCAAATTGGCATTGTCTTTTTCTTTTTTTGTTCAACATTTCTCAAGTACATTTTCATCTGGTTCAGGTCCCAGGTGCTTGAAATCTTATGGCAGTCACTGTCTACTGGTTGCTCTTTAAGAGTTCATTGCACAGAAGTTGCTCCCCCTGCATTGATGGAGAGCATTTCCCACCTTGGGAGTCCCAGGTTTAGTCCTCATCCCTCTCTATACTATGCATATAACAAACCTCACTAAACATTGACGTTTCATTTCATATGCAAAGAATACAAGAGAAAATTGTATATGCAACTGTAAACCTGTAAAAGAGACAGTTTTTAAAAAGCTTATATTAAATGCAACACATTGGTAAGGAAGTCCTGGTGTCCTTGGTGAGGGGGCTTCCTGCTTGTCCATCACCTCTGCCTTGACTACTTTCTCTTCTTTGACCCTTTCTTGCCTGTCTTGCTAAAATCTGATTGTGGAGGGGAGGCTTCAGGCAGTGCTGGGGAAAGAGAAGTTGGCCAGAAGGCATCACCTCTTTCCCCCAAAGGTTGAGGCCTTCAAGCCATGCCCTGCATGTCAATCTGTAGTCAGAAAACATTTATTAAGCACCTACTATGTGCCAGGCACAGTACTAAGCCTGTCCAGCGTGACCGATCCTTTCCTGTCTACGGCCTCCAGCCTTGGACCTTCTTCCTCCCATGTCCTATCCAAACTCCCCCCTCTGCTATCCCTTCCCCTCTAGACAGAGGAATCCAGTCAAGGCTCTTACTATAGTGACAGGAGCCTTCTGGAGACAGCCGGCGTCTTAACCCGGATGTTCCCTGAAATCAGGAACTTCAGAATGTCAGCAAACCCATAATAATAATGATAATAATAATAATAATAATAATAATAATGATAGTAAATGCAGCACATTCATGTGGTATTTTCTGATTAAAGAGTGTTTACATAGATTATCTCTAGGCAGCTCAGAGGTATAGCGGGGAGAATCCTGGATGCAGGAGTCCAGATGCAGGAGGACCCAGTAGCTGAATGAGGACATCCAAGAGTATTCACTCATGGGTCGATGTCGTCCTGGAGAGATGTCCCCAGTGGGATGCCCCAGGGATCTGTCCTTAGCCCTGTGCTCTGTGACTTGACCGAAATTCTCCATGGTGTGTTTTTCACATTTGCAGATGAGACAAAGCCAGGGAGAAGGGCCTGGGAGGGGAGAGTGACAGTGTCGGTATCCCAGAAGACCTCCATGGGCCAGGAGGCTGGGCTGAATCTGTTAAGATGGAATTGAATTAAGAGAAATGCCAGGTCCTCCACTTGGGGTAGGAAGAATTCAGTGGCACAAGCAGAGGCTGGGGGGAGGGCAGCCAGATTGCTGTTCCTGTGAGAAACATCTGGGGGGTTTTGTCAAGCTCAGGCTGAATGTTAATCCTGCAATCCCTGGGTGACATAGCAACTCAAATGAGCTGAAAACGCTAATACAATCAAAGTGGCCCGGCCTGGAGAGGTGGGAGTCCTGTGGCTCGACACCCCTTCAGACCCAGCTACCCCAGCCACCCCAGCCAGAAGACTGGGTGCGTCTCTGGCAATGCTTCGGCTCAGAAAGGATGTCCGTGATCTGAGAGCTACCAGCTTGGTGAAGGGTCATGACATCATTCCAAGCATGGATGGCAGAAGAAACTGGGGATGCTTAACCTGGATGAGATATGATTTGGGGAGGAGGGGAGGGAGCCCTAGGAGAGCTGTCCTTGGTTCTGGAAAGACTACTAGGGAGGAGGGATTGAGGCCCCCAGGGGACAGAACCAAGAGCCATGCTGAGGCAGAAAGGTGCATGTGTGGTGGGGGGAAGGTGCAAAGAGGCCACCTAGGCTTGAGGTAAGAGATGTCTCTTGTAGCTAGTACACAGGCCTTTTCTTAGCCCCTCATCCCAGGTGTTAGCACCGACCTGCCCCAATTACCTTGCATTTACTTTTTAAGAATCCAATTTTATTTTATTTTCCATTCTGAATTCCCTGCCCCCACCCCCACCTCCTCCACCCATCGAGAAAACAAGAAAAAGAAAATCTTTACAAAATACGGACAAGAAAACAAATTCCCACATTAGTCCAAAAAGGTTGCATTTGCAACTGGCTTCTCTTTATGCATGTTCCTGCCCATTAGAAAGGAAAGTTCCCTGGGGCCCAAGACTGTTCATTTTTGTCTATTTGTTCCTAGGGCGTAGAACACACACATGCGCGCACATGTGCACACACACACACACACACACACACACACACAGACACCCACACACCCCCCATCACACAGACACCCACATACACACACCCACATACCCCCCTCCCCACACACACATGCCCCAGAGTGTAGTGCCTAGAACATAGAAGGTACTTGAAGAATGCCTGTTGACTTGAACACTTAGGGCTCCTCACAGTGCCTGGGATAGAGTCAACACTGCACAAATTTTTGTCACCTGCTGCCTATCCCAGAGAGGGAAGTCCTGTCTCTGTATTTGGTGGGCTTTCCATTTGTAGAGCAAGGTTTCTAACTTGGGAGATTCACAGGCCCCCAAGGATTGGAGGCATTGGTTTTAGGGGAAGTCTGAATTCAGATGAGAAAAAATAAATGGCATTTTCATTTTTACTAAGCTTTGGTTTCCTTTGTCATCTCTGGATTGTATTTTATGCATTTAAGAACATGATTCTGAGAAGGTGTCCGTAGGCTTCCTGAGCCTGACTGCCCAAGGGGGTCCAAGACACAAAAAAGTGGAGAATCCCCAGGCTAGAGGTTTTCAAGGAAAGAGCAAATGAGATCTCACCCGCTGGAAAATTCTAGAAGGGATTCTAGTCTAGGAATAGGATGCATTCAGAGAGGCTCTGATGTCCTTTTCACCTCTGAGACATTCTGGGGGACAGCCACCTAAAATCCCCCGGGGTTGTTAGGGGTCATAGGACCATCAATCTCAAGCTGAAAGGGGCCTTACCTTAGAGGTTGTAGAATCTAATCCTTTCATTTTATGGGCTGGGAAACTGAGGCCCAGAAGAGCTAAGTAGCCAAGTTGTAAATGGCAGAAGTGGATTTGAACCCAGACTGTGGGATTCCAAGTTCAGCACTGTTTTATGCCAACTGCTATCCACATCCCCAACCCTGGATGGCTAGTAGTCTTCTCTCTGTGTTCTTGGTGAGTGTAGATGTGTGGAATTACTGGATTTTTGAGCTGGAAGGAGTTAGCTCCTTTCCATTGTACAGATGAGTAAGTTGAGGCTCAGAAAGGGCACATGATTCCCTCCTGCTGGTTTGTGGCACAGAGAGACTAAAAGTGGGGCTCCTACTCCTCCCTGCCTGTGTTCCCCTGGGATTTGGAGACCTGAGTGCTGCTCCCACCTGGAGCAGGCTTTATTTGGGAGGCAGAACCCTTGCTCTGACTTGCACTTAGCTGGCATCAAGACCTTCTTGGAATAGGTCCCAAGTTGTTTGCCCGGAGTGTTTTCCCCTCCCCTGCCCTCCTGAGACAGATGGATCGGGCTTGCAGAAATCCAGCTGAGAGATGCTAGAAATGTGTGTGCGCTTTCCCAATGGAGCTGACTGATTCCCTTTGTTTTTAAAAAAGATATTAGTGCCTTGCTCTTTGGTGTTGGGGAGCTCAGAGGGCTGTTGCTCTGGCTTTTAGATTGCATTGGTGAGTGGGAAAGAGAGACCCTGAGAGAAGGTGCCAGGCTTCCCTTTCAGAGATAATTGGTTTGGAGAATTTGAAAACCCTCTCTGGTGAGATGTGGCCAGGCCATCAATAAATAAAGGAAAAGTCATGAGGAGAGGATCTGGTGAGCGAGGGATGTTGCAGCTGAGGTGAAGACCTCAACTGAGCTCTGGTCTGGAACAGGGTTTTTTGAGCCCTGATGGGCCAACTGTGTTTTGGCTGGTATAGCCACAGATGCTTCCTAACTATATGACCCTGGACAAGTCACTTAACTTGTCTGTCTCAGTTTCTTTATCTGTGAAGTGGGGGTAATAATGGCCTTCACTTCCCAGGGATGTCATGAAGACTAAATGAGATTTATAAAGCACGGCCCCAAGATAGCTTGGCAGCACAGCGTCCTCCAGAGTTTTCGTCCAGGCAGGTTACTTCCAGTCACCATTTTTGAGGGTTAGCGTCCAGCCGTTTGAGTGTTTTAGTTGAGTTTAGTTTGTTTTTATTTATTTTCCCAACCTTATCAAATGTTGGAGAACTAATGGGGGCTTCCTTCAGACATTAAAAAAGAATCCATTTTGCACAACTGTCTCTTGATTTTCTGTCACATCCATTCCTGTCTCAAAACAACAATTAACAGAGAAAAAACAGCTTAAGCAAAACTAAGTCATGTCAGCCATGTCTGACCGTGTCCCCACTGTTGCACATCCATATACTCCCACCTCTGTCACCAGGAAGTGGAGTGTTTCTCGGCTCTTCTCCAGAGGCAAGCTTGGCCACGTAATTCTGCAGGAATAAGCAGCTCTGGTGCTGAGCTGGGCATGTAACCCCCAGTGCCATCTCAGAGCCTGGGACTGGCCAGTTTAGAGGCTTAGAATATAGTGCTGATGAATTCAAGGGCATAGTTTTTTATGCCCATTTGGGACAACTTACTTTTTTACAATGAGTTTTGGTGGCTATTTTCTCTTTCTTACAAACCATAGTGATCCCCAGCATTCCTCCTTCCAGAGAACCATCCTGTGTAACAAACAGCATTTTTTAAAGAGGAAAAAAAATCAGCATAACTGATCAATAAACTGAAAAAAATCTAAAGCATGTGCCACGTGTAATCCCTATGGACCTCCCACCTCCAGGAAGGAGTGGGTTGGAGGCATGAGCAGTTCACTGAATTTCTTTTTATGGCAGGGATTTGTCTCTAGCCCTGGGCACAGGTACTCACCATTGGTCAGAGGAAGGACCACAAGAAGCTAGAAAGTGGGTATATCCATCCTTACTTCTGGAGGCAAGGGCAGGGATTGGGGTGGGGCAAGAAAACCCCAGTCATTGTTGTGTTTAATCAAGAGTTGGCATGATTTAGTGGGTAGAGGACTGGGGTTCAACTCAGGAAGACCTAGGATCTTTGGCCTCAGATACTAGCTAGCTGGAGTCTCTTAATCTCTCTCAGTTACCAACCTGGAAAATGGGGATAATAATACCTGTAGAATCTACCTCACAGAGTGGGAATCAGATGTGATAATGTGCTTTGCAAAAGCTAAAGTACTAATGACATGATAGTTGTTAATTTTACTACCGCTACTAATGGTAAGGCTATGTTACTAATGGTAACCTCATTGAATTATGGAATGGTAGAATTGGAAGGCATGTCAAAGGTCACCTGGTCCAATTCCTCAGGCCCAGGGAGGGTATGTGACTTACCCTGGCTCTATCCAGTGTGGTGGAAGAGCTGGGATCAAAATTCAGGTCTCCTGATTCTCAGGCTCTGTGCTTTGCACTAAGCACCCAGCACTGTTTTTGTACAGACCTGGGCAGCAGGGACAAAAGGACCTTTCCTTACTGTGAGCACAAGTTGTATTTAATTATGGTGTGTGGTTCAACTGTTTATTTTTTAATTAAATTTTATTTTTTAAATTAATAAGTATTTATTTTCTCTCCCTCCCACTTCTCTCTCCCCTACTGGAAAAAGAGAAAGAAAACCCTTGTAACAAATTTGCTTAGTCAAACAAAATATATTCTCATATTGGCCATGTCCCAAAAAGAATGTTTTTGATTTTGTAACATGGAAATTATGGAATATGGAGGCCACTGTGGTACAAAGCATTAAAACTAACCAGGAGAATGGAGGCAGGTATGTCAACATGAGTCAGGGAAAGGCTTGGATATTCAATGAACTTATATCATCTCATCTTTGCAAGAGAGTTGAAAATTAGTGGCAAGTCCAGCAGGGGTTTAGGGCTTTGAAGTGGGACCAATAATGTCCTGTCTTGGCAGAAGGGAAAAGCTAAGTGCTGTGAGAAAGATGGGCCCCACCATGAAGGCTGCTTGGTGAGCTGAGGACCGTGTGTCTGCCTTGCAGGAGAGGAAAGGATAAGGTGCTCACCCTAGTGGTCAAGGCCTTTGACATGGGCTTGATACACATCTGGAGCCGGTCACAATAGAAATCCATATTTGCTTGTATTTATCCTCTGTGTATTTTGAATTATAGATGTTTACAGATTTTCTCCCCTGATTGAATGTGACCCTCTTGAGATCTGGGGCTGTTTCATTTTTGTCTGGTAGAGCCATGATTTCATTGGTTTAGGGAATTCTTGGATTAGGAAACCACAGGGTGCCTCCTTCTCTGCAACTCATGGTTTTCGAGCATTTCCCAGAGCGTTGAGTCGAAGGGCTCATTTGGGAGTCCTACAGACAGGATGGGGTAGAGTGGGGGATTTGCTCCAGGTCTTCCTGGCATTGGGGCCACCTTTCTATCCACCCCATTGTCTGCACTGCCCCTGGCATCAGGCACAATCAGGAATTGTTGAGCCATTGAACTTTGTTCTGCCATTCTTTTCCCTAAGTTACCATGCAGAAAGGCCTTGTTTTGGCTGTATTTAAGAGAAGAAGGATTCTGTTGTCTTGTACACAAAGACAAAGAGAAAGCAAAGAGGAGGCCCAATTTTGGCCACACCAGCTTGCTGAGCCTTACCAGCCCAGGGGTTTTTTCTACTTGCTAGATGAAGCAGGTTCAGAAGGTTACACACTGTCAGCAAGGTCTGACATTAGTCCAGAGGCCAAGTGATCAGAAGCCTGCCCTGTTTTCAGGAAAGCAGTCTGGGCTAGTGAGGAGGGCTATGAAATGGAGCCAGAGGAACTGGGTTCTGGGCCTGGCTTTACTCCCTACTTGCTTCTCTCCGAATAGTAGTTTCTTGATCTTTAAAATGAGAGAAGTTGGATATTATTGGGTTAATAGAATGTCAGCTTCAGATACACATTGTGACTATAAGTAGGTCTAGAAGTGGGTGGGAGATAAACATGTGAGACAGTGAATATAGACAGTTCTTTCCAGGAGTTTGAGTGTGAAAGGAAGGATAGAGCATGCTAGTATGAGGGGATGGCAAAGTCAAGGGAAGATTTTTGAAGGAAAGGAGACACTTGGGCAGTTTAGGTCAGTATCCTTTGTTCCTTGGGGGAGAAAGGTGATGACAGGAGAACAGACTCCTTCTAAGGTGGGCTCGATGACCTAGAAGCCAGCTGGGAGGATTCTATTGATGGATCGTGCTGTGGGTCAGCATGGGTAATGTGTTTGGTAAAAGGTTGGCTTAGTCATTTGGAAAACAAGTCCCAGCATTCCTGTGTCATGGAATCCTTGGTGAAGAGGCATCTTGGGCACGGCCAGGCTGACAGGAGGCTAGCATACATTTGCAGACAACATCAGATGTAAAAGACAAAGTTCAAATAATCCCTTGCCTGACTTTTTGTAAGTATTCTGGCTGTGTGACCTTGGGCAAGTCACTTTACCTCTTAATACCTCAGTCAATTTGTCCATTAAAGCCTATGGACTCTCAGAATAAGGTATTTAAGAGTACAAAATAAGATGCAGGGGATCGCCAAGTTACAGAAGTTTGCTCACCTGTGTTTGTAGAGGGAGTGTCTGATACCAATGAAATTATGGATGGAGCAATAATAAATTCCATATTCTCAGCTGTGCTGATGAATGGACCCTCATGGAAGAGAGTATAGGGAGCATGTTTGAGGAGCAAATGATCTGGAGAATTATTTTAGTTTTTCTTTGTTCCCTGTCTGTAGAAATATGGCTTATTTGTGCCCAAGGTGTGTGTGTGTGTGTGTGAGAGAGAGAGAGAGAGAGAGAGAGAGAGAGAGAATATAAACATTTATTAAGCTCCTACCATATGCTAAGCTAAGCACTGGAGATGTAAAGGAGGCAAAAGACAGTCCCTGCCCTCTGGGACTTCCCAATATATAGTATATATGTTTGCATATATAGACATACATGGATTCTACATATGTGTCTATTATGTGCAAGGCACTGCAGATACCAAGACAGAAATGAAAAGCAGCCTCTGTCCTCTAAGGTCAATCCACATATGTGTGTGTACGTTTATTCATATACATGCGTATACATGTGTTTATGTATATATGCATGTATATATCCACATCCATATATCTATATATGTATATATGAATTGTGTCACACAGCTAAGAGAAATTCAGATAGTATTCAAAATCCTCTTTAACTTTCTCTTCACTAGCTGCCATTTAAAAAATGCTAATACCTTTCTGCTCTGGAGGAAGGGGCCAAGGGAATCTGGTTGAGACGCCTTCCCCAGAGCTGGCTGCTTCATTCTTGGTGGGGTCAGACCAGGGCAGGCAGGATGTGTGTCTCCCCAGTCCTACCTTACTTCTGACACAGCCATCAGCGTGTCCCCACAGACTTCAGGGATGGACCATGCTGGGGGAGAGAGGTGAAGTTTGCATCTTTTTCACTAAGAACAATGGTAAAGCAGATTTTTCAGCATGAGGCAGGGAAGCTAATTCTCTTGGTAAAATGGTATGACTGTGAGAGGATCCTGATGGAGGCCCCTGGCCCTTTGAGGTCTTCAGAGGGAGGAAGGATGACCAGGTGATTTCAAAGATGTCCTGGCTTCACCTCGGGCTTGGGCTTAGTAGCCTGAGGTCGCCTCCCAGCTGGACTCTTTGATTGCACGGCCCAGCCCTGAATGGCACATTCCCTTCAACAAGGCTGTCATTGGGCTTTTTCCTTCATGCCCCAGAGGATTCCAACTGGGTGATGATTTTGTGATGGCTTCTGCTGGAATTAAAGTAATTGTGACTGGTTTGTATTTCATGGAAGACACACTCAATGTTTCTAAGAAATATTTAGTTGCTTTCTAATTAGGCCCTGGAAAATTTGGCTGGCTGTGGTTAGAGCTCTTCTGTCTGTATCAAAGCAAACTCTAGCAAGCAAGACGGCCTCTTTAGAAAATCCCAGCATCTTGGAAAGAAAGAGCTCTTCGTATCTCTTGGTATCAGGAGAAACCTGGGTTTGAATCCTACCTCTGGGAAGACTTCAGCAAACCATTCAACATCTCTGAGACTCATTGACCTCAGCTGTAAAATAGGTATAATCATTCTTGTGGTTCCTACCTCCAAGGATTGTTGTGAGGTTCAGATAAGGCACAATCTGTAAAGGGCTTTGTCCCATTTAGAGCACTCCGTCAATGTCACCCAGCCCTCTTTCCTGGTGTTTCAGACATGTTGGGTGAGGAGTGCCTGTGTGATAAGGCAGTCCTCACATCAGCTGAGGGACTAGCCAGTGGTTCGCTGCTGCTGGGCCTCTCCCGGTAGAGGAAGTCCTCACCCTCCCAGCCTTCCAGGTGGCCTCAGCCTTCCAACACTCCTCTTACACTAAGTCTTCTCTTTCCTGTTGTACCTTTCCTGGATGTTTTGACTTTGGAAATAGCTGCTCATGCTCAAGCCCAGTTTTTGTACAACAGTGATCCCTAAATTGGAGGAAGCCAGAGGCCGAGCCATATTGGGATCTATTTTTCCCTGCTCTTACACAATTTCCTTATGTGCCTTTAGTCTTTTTTTCTCCAGTAGACCTTATTTGGGAAATTTCTTTTCTGCCCACAATCAAATCACCACTAGTTTGGATTAACTAGGGGCAGGGCCAGTTGGAATTAGTGGGGAAAAAGTGAATATTTGAAAAGAAATGTTTTAGTAGTTTCCAAGTAGTGTGGCCTGGTGGGTACGATGTGGAACTTGGGGCCAGAAAGATCTGGGATGAAATTCTCCTTCTGACATTTACTTGGTGTATGACCATGGACACTAAACCTTGCTGAGCCTCAGTTTCTATATCTGTAAAATGGGGATAGTAACCTATGGAACCTACCTTATAAAGTTGTTGTAATGGTCAAATTAAGGGCTGTGTGTAAAGGGCCCTGCAAACTTTACAAGTGTTTTTTGGTTTTGCTTAAATGTTTTCCCTTGAGTGGTGGTGATGTTCAATGAAGGGGATGTCTTCTGAGGCAGGAAGGCAATGGTGAAAATGAAAGTCAATGGTTGAACTTAAAAACAAAATTTCAAGCTAGGTGGTGCAGTGTATAGAGCACCAGGCCTGGAGTCTGGAAGACTCATCTTCCTGAGTTCAAATCTGTCCTCAGACACTTACTAGCCATGTGACCCGGGGCAAGTCACTTCACCCTGTCTGCCTCAGTTTCCTCATTTGTAAACTGAGCTGGAAAAAGAAATGGAAAACCATTCCAGTGTCTCTGACAAAACAAAGTTACAAAGATTCAGGCTGAAATCTTTACCTGTGGGCCATAAATTTGTTTAAATATTTTGCTAACTAATTTTCAATATAATTGGTTTCCTTGGTAAACTTATGTATTTTAATTTATGCCTTTAAAAGTATTAAGGAAGACAGGGGAACTAACCCCCGCCAATTGTCAGTCAGGATTGGCATCTCACATCCATGGGGATCCGCGTATCTGTCCTCCAGCTGCTGTCATCGGGTGACAGCGGCAGGGGATGGAAGCCAGCAGCGCTCCTGCTGGCTGTACGGCTGGCTGGGGCATAGATGCTGGAATGGGGCTTGCTTACTGCAGGACTGTCCTCAGCACATCCTCTGCTTTCTCGGGGTGCTGTTCCTAAGATATACACCCTCTTGCTTCCTCTGCCTCTGTGTATTTAACTGATTGAAGACCTAGTTCTAGACTCTTCTTCACCATGCAGCCAACCCCTCTGGTCCACAGTGATCTGAGGAGAGGATGTAGAAGAGACAGTGAGAAGCTGGAGTCGGGAGGCTTGGGTTCAGTCCTGCCTCTGACATGGTTTTAGCTTTGTCACCTTGGACAAGTCATTTAACTTCCCTGGGGCTCACTTTCTTTAAAGAATATAAACTCCTTGAGGGTAAGGATCACATCAAGCTCTGTGTTTGTATTCCCAGCACAGAGCAGGCAGTTAAATGCTTATTGATGATAGGAGTCAGAGATTCAGAGCTGGAAGGGACCCAAGAGGCTATGAGGTCCAACCCCTGAATGAGACCCTGAGGAATGGAAGAACTTCCCAAAGTACCCCTGGAAAAAAGAGACAGAGGTGACACTTGAACTCAGGTCCTCTGAGGACAGATCTTCTTTCCACGTAACTGTGCTGCCTCTACCCCTCATCTGCCATGTCCCTCTCTTGGGTGTTTCCCCCTCCCCCCTCTCCATTTATTAATCTAAATTTATTAAATATAATACTCAATATAATAAATTAATAATAATGATATGTCGATATAATAAATTAATAGAAATTATTAAATTCTTCATGTGGGGCTAGGCATCATCTAAAGGGGAGGAGCAGGACAGGAAGAGTCGCATGGTTGGTAGGCCTGAGAACACTGGTGTGGTGGGAAGGGGGTGCACCTGCTATTTCTGGGCCTCTGTGACCAACCTAGAGTGGATCGCACATGCTTGCTGGCCCTTGCTGTTCTCACACAGGAAATGACCCTCTTGGGTTTGATGGTGTCTCCTGGCTCTCACAGCTGACCCATTCCAAGCAATAAAGTCCAGGTGAAATCACAGAATAATCATTTCTACTGAAAATAAAAAAGATCAAAGGCTAGTTAGAGCATGATCTGATTCCAGGCAAAATTCACAGATGGCAGAGCCAAGACCGAGCCAGAGGTGAAGGAGGCCCACTGAGGCTCTAGATCAGCCTGCACTTGCTAGCAATGAGAATGTCCCCACGTGGAAGGAGCCACCTCGAGAGGTGTTGGACTCTTCCCCTGGAGCCCAGGTGCTGTGGTAGACCCTGGGGGAGACAAAGGCAAAACGCAAACAGTCCCTGTTAGGAGTTTCTGTGGCAATGTTGTCCAGGGCAGCCTTCACGAAGTGGGTTGGTCCAGCTCAGGGATGGGGAACCAGCGGCCTCAAGGCCACATGTGGCCCTCTAGGTCCTCGATTGGGGCCCTTTGACTGAATCCATACTTCATGGAACAAAAGGATTTGTTCTGCAAAACTTGGACTCAATCAAAAGGCTGAACCCAAGGACCTAGAAGGCCACATATGGCCTTGAGGCCACAGGTTCCCCACCCTTGGCCCTTTTGCTTCTCAGATGCCTACTTCCTCTTGGCCCCAGCTGGTACTATGGGAGCCCTCCCCTGGTTTTCTATAAGAAGGCTCAGATGACAGCAAGTGGTGAGCTCCATTCAGACCCCCTCCCACTAAGGAGACAGCTGAAGATGGGGATCACCTTCACAAGTGCAAGAAGAAGAAGTGAATCAGCAGTTTACAGTAAAAGGATCTTTGGCCCACATGGTTATTCACATGCTGAGCCTTGCTGTTTCTGTCTCTACCACATCTCTTGTGACGTGGAGAGGCAACTTGGGAGCTCGGAGAAAGACCTGCCTTCAGAGTCCAGAGGACCTGAGCTCACAGCCATCTCTGACCCTTCCTTACTGGGTGACCCTGGGCTATGGGCCCCAGGTCACTCTCTGGGCTTCTCCAGTCAATCTGCATTGGCAAAGAAAATCCTCACAGAGAGAGGGATTTGCCACAGCTATGAAGTGACAGCTCTAGTAGAGAAAAGCACCAGCCCCTCCCATTCTTTTTACACATACTACCATAGGACCAGCCAGTAGCGCCTCTCTCTTGCCTGGGCAACTGCAGTCACCTTCTGAGCTATCTCCCCTCTGAGAACTCTCCCCATCCCCCCTACCTTAAGGTTCTCCCCATCTCCCTTCCCCACTTCTTCCTCTCACAGTTTCAAAAGTGATTTCTAAAGGGAAAGTCTGGCTACATGACTTTGCTCAATTCTTATGACTCCCTATCAAATATGAACTTTTGTTTGGCATTCAAAGCTTTTTTATGACTTTGCTCTAGTTTGCCTTATTACACACGAATCTGCTTCATACACTGTCCTGTCCCTTCCACTCTTCCTCACACATGAGATTCCAGCTCCAATGTCTGTGCTTTCTCACTGGCCAGGTCCCAGGCCTGGAGTGCTCCGCATCTGAATCCCCACTTTCTTTCTCAGCTCAGGGTCCACCTTCTACACAGCATCTTTTCTGAGCCCCGGAGCTGCCAGTGCTCTCCCATTACCTTCCATACACTTTGTATCTGATTATATATACTTCGTATGTAGCTATATATTATAGATATACTATGTATATAACTATAGATACTGTGTGCCAGGCACTGTGCTGAGGGCTTTACTAATATAGCCTCACAACAACCCTCGGAGGGAGGTGCTATTTTTATCCCCATTTTACAGATGGGGAAGCTGAGTCAAACAGGTGAAATGACTTGCTGGAGGTCACAGAGCTAGTAAGAGTCTGAGGCCAAATCTGAACCCAGCTCTTCCTGACTCTATCCACTGTACCCCGAGCTGCTTCAAAGATCTTCAAGAAAACAGAGGCTGCTTCTTACGTGTTAGCTAGAATTCCTCTCTTGGGGTGAGTTGGACCTCGTGGCTGCTGAAATCCCTTCCCACCCCAAAGTTCTGTCCCGCTGAATTTGTCCCCCTGTGCGAAGGCTGCATCAGAGGCAGCTGGGGAGCTGAATAGTGCCTGCTTGATTGCAGTGAGTTCTCGAGCCAGGCAGACACATACCACGATCCTGATCATTATGCAGCCTTGCAGAGACTGCATTGGCCCAGGGGAGCCATCCAGCATGGGGCAGTGATCCAGACTTTGGGCCTCCTCGCCTCCCTTTGCTGCAGGGCAGCACAGCTTTGGTCTTCAAGGGGGAAGCCCGTATCTCCATTCTGTTTCAGCAAACGATGTGGATGAAGAATCTCCACTAGTAAATGGCCCAGCTGAATGAAGCATGTTATTTTGAGTTGAAATTTTAAAGCTTTTGACCCTTTTAATGGGTGAATATTTAGGCAAAAGGAAATGAAGGCATTTTATGTAAAAATTCATTTTTTACTGTTAGAGAATGAGGTAGACAGCTTGGATCTGAAATGATGATGTTGTTTGGTACATCAGACCAGGCAAAGATTTAGGAAAAAGTTGGAAACTTTGAGATTTTCTAAAAATCCCAGGACTGTAATAGCTAATACACGTTTCTGAGTTTGGGATAAAAAATAAAAGTCTACTCATGGATTAAAAAACCTGTAAGTAGAACTGAGGGCTGAGGAAATCCTGCTGAGAACTGAGAAAGACGTTGCAGTGCCGAGTCCCTGGGAGCAGGGTTCTAGGGGAAGTGAGATGAGTTGGATCTGGGTGTTCCAAGGACATCAGCACCTCCCGTAGCTTTCCTAGCTATGTCTCTAAGCTAAGGGGTCAGCCTCCTGCAGAACATGCTGTCTTCCCCCAAGAAGGCTTAATTGGAGAGCTTGGAGAAGGAAGTGAACAGGAGAGAGGAGAGGAGGCAGGAGAGTGGGGTAAAGGAGGGGGAGGGGGAGAGACTTGTTCTCACCTTTTGGAATTGTTGCAGAATAGTATCTGCTTCTTCTGCCAATAGAGAATGATGCGGATACAAGAAAGTAGTCAACATCTGGTTAATTTGTAACTCATGCCTAAGAGTGATCACCTCCTTTCTTCCCAACTCTCCAACCAGGCTGACAGTGTGTGTGTACTGGGGGGGATGAGTTCTTCACATTTTTCAGTGAAGGAAATTGAGGCTCTAGGATGGGGTGTGACTTGCCAGCACTCGAACCCGAGTCTTCTTACACCAAGGGTAGCATTTCTTCCACTTCTCCAATACCCAGAGTTTCGCACACAGAAGATGGTTAATAGATGCCTAGTGACTGATTGATTGGATGGTTCCACCATGCTGCCTCAGGCAAGTATCTTAAATTCATTTTATGCCAAGCTTGTAATCAATCTGGTGAGTGGGAAAAGAGGACAAATCACAATTTGGAAGTATCTGCTTTCAGAATATGGAATGGTTTAAGTCCACTTAATTGGTATTTAAAAATAAATGTGGCTCCCTTCCAGTGCTGATGTTTTGAAATGGATTTGGAAGGCAAGCCCTTTATCTGCCAACAGCTGAAATTTCATTTTAAAAAATGCCATAAAGAACAGATTCGGGCCATTTTCTTCTTGGCATTTCCAGACAAGTTAGTGTTTGGGGTAGGGGCTTGCACAGCAAAGCTGAAGGTAGAGACTTGGCAGTGCCCAGCATCTTGGGCCGTGAAGGCAGCCGCCGCAGCTACGCTGGTGGCTGACCCAACTGGGCCGGCCATCTGGATTATTACAGAATCATCCTTTCCTATTTACCCCACATGGTGTAGACACAGCTTTCATTTGTTCCCACTCAGGATTGCTGGCTGGCTTGTTTGGTTTCCCTTTGTCAAGGACTGGTCTTGGCACAGAACCAAATCTTTAGGCCTTCCCTTTGGGTCTCGAGCTTAATTTCCCTTTCAGTTTTCTTGCCTTGGTATTTCCTTCTCCTGTGTGGCTTCTCGATTAATGTTACTTTACTGTTGTGGTCACCCTCCTCTTTTCTAACGGGTAATGATGGCAATAACCCATTTATGACGTCTGAAGTCCCTTATCCCAGCAGGGTGCTGGCAAGCCTAAGAAGTAGTGGGATCTTCATTTGAGATGGAGCCATAGGGAAAGGAAGCAATTTGTCATAGGTTCCCCACCCCTGGTCTAGAGCTGGTAAATGTTTAGAGCTGGGATTTGAACCCAGGTTCTGCTAACGCATCATACTATAGTGGAAATAGTCCTGGATTTGGAATCAGAGAACTCTAGGGCAGATCCTGTTCTGGGAGCCTTGTACAAATGACTTTACCTCCCTGGGCCTTGGTCACCTCATCTGTAAAATGGGCCAGTAGGACTAGATAACTTTGGAAGTCTCTTCCTGCTTAAAATCTTGGTTTCTGTGATTCTGGGTCCTGGCTTCAAGTCCTGACTTTGCTTCTTGCGCCCACATGCCATTGGGAAAGTAACTTGACCTCTCTAGGTTTGAGCATGTGGAGGATGAAGTCTAATGACCACAGCCATAATATTTGGCTTTTATATAGCACTTTAAGGCTCACAAGGCACTTTTTTTGTCTGCTACAACAAAAGGAACTTTATTTAAAAATAATTTGTTACAGACATGTGTGCACGGAAAAGCTCTTTAGTTGGCAGTGTATAGGAATGCCAAATAATAAATAACATTAGTATAGCAGACCTCTAAACATTAACGATGCCTTGGCGAACAAAGTAGATTTAACCCAGGATGTATCTGAAAGCTCTGCTAATTATTCTCCACAAGATTTCCCTTCTGTTTCTTTACAGGTGAGAAGTGATTAAATACTGCTAATACAAACTTTACATTAAGGACACATACTTTTAAAAATAGCCCATGAAGATCTTGTCTGAGTTTTTTTTAAATGCTGATATACAAACTGAGATTCTTCATTCTGAAGAGAGAACGTTAGCCATACAAAGAATTTTGAAAGGAGAAATAAGTATGAATGAAAAAAACGACCCATCTCCCAATCCTTTTGTTAGTTACAACTAGGGAGAAAATGAAGGGAACACACTAGATAAAATACCATCATGTAGAGAAAAACCACTTTCTTTGCTTGAAACCAAAAGTTATGGCAGCGACAGTGAGGCTCTGTGAGGGGTGAGGGGAGGGAGGGATCTGTGGCTCCCTGGAAGGCTGCCTTGGGCAGGCACTGACCATTTCATGCTTAGTCTGAAGCTTTCACCAAGGGAGAAGAGCAGAGGGCCAGGAAAGGTAGGAGGCTCGCACTCGGGACACCTGGCGACTACTTGGGTAACATGGACATCTCTACCTGTGTCTCTTCTCTAACTGACACCTCCATTGTGACTAAATGACTCTAACCACCCCAGTGATCCTGGGACACAGTGCTTCTTGTTCCAAATAAATGCCGTGACAGGGACAAAAGGGCAACAAGTTACCTCTTCCAGACTTCCAATCTGTCATCTCTCCAGCTATATAAGCACTTCCTTTCCTGGCAACTTTCTGCAAAATGCTTTTTACAAACAGCATCTCATTTCACCCACACAACAAGCCTGGGAGGTGCTATTATTACCTCCATTTCACAGATGAGGAAACTGAGGCAGTCAGATGTCGTGTAAGCAGCCCAGGGTTCCCCAGGTACTAAATGTTTGCACCTGGATTTGAACTCCTTACTCCAGGCTCCACCCAGCTGCCTCTGAATGGGTTACAGCTAGCATTCAATAGCTCTTTAAGGTTCACACAGTGCCATAATATGGCATCCCGTTTGTACCTGACAACAGCCCTGGGAGGTAGGTGCTTTTATTATCATCTCTATTTTACAGAGAAAGATACTGAGGCAAACAGGAGTTAAGTGACTTGCCCAGGGTCACAGCTAATAAGGCTCTGAGGCTGGATTTGAACCCAGGTCTTCTTGACTCCCAGTCCAATAGTCCATCCACTGTGCCACCAGCTGCCTCAATGAAGGGCTTGGTGTAGACAGAGGTTTCAGATACACCCCACCTAAATCTTTGATCCTTTGTTTGAAATATTTTAACCACCCATGGTGTCTTTTTTTCTTTTCCAATGAATCATTCTTATCTGTCTTCAGATGTGAGGGTGCCTCACGTTGTCTGTCTGAAGCTCTGAAGCAGAATCTGTCATTGACAGTCTGTTCCACCTTCTTCCTGCACCCTCAGAAAAATTGTATCTCCTCCACAGGAAGGGTTGGCTCACAGCCACGGTGGCCTCTTCCTGCTCAGACCAGGGGAGCAGGTGGTGACTTCTCCCTCCCCTCTTTTCATCAGGCCTCTGCCCTGGACACCTCTGAGCAGGGATGGGTATGGAGGAGCAGGAGAGAGGCCCAGAAGATGGAATAGACAGTGTGGGGCCAGGCTTCCATTCTCCTGCAATCCTGTGTCACAGTGCTGCCCTCAGCCTGGGGCCTTGGTTGGAAGCTCTGAGAAAGGCAGGCGGGGAGCCCTAGACTGGAGAGTGTCCTAGATGGGCCTTTCTGCATAGGAAAGAGGTAGAAAAAGGGACTGGGCCTGTGGCCTCCATGGTATCAAGACGTCTTGGATGAGGAAACTCTTCTCCCAGTGTAGGCAGCCACCTCTGCAGCTTCAAGGGCACTGATGGAGGTCGTGTGCATATGGCGGAGGCTGGACTTGAACCCAGATCTTCCCAATTCTCAGGTTGCTTCTCTACCATCCTTCTTTCTTCTCAGTAATCCCAAATATCTGCATCTTCACAATAAGCACCTTGAGTCCTTCATCTCAGTGCCAAATGGAAATGGAATTAGGAAGCCCGTTTCTAGAAGGCTTTTCTCCCCTCCTCTTCCTTTCTATGATTCAACAGTTTTTCTTTCCAAATTGCTGGCTTAAGCTTGAATTTTTCTAATTTTATCTCTTTACGTTCAGGGGATCAGAAGTGTGCTCTGAGTTTCTGTTTTTGTACCACATCCTTTAGGGGTTTGCTTTGACTCAGCAGCTTATGGCCCTGGGAAGGGATGAGGCAGTAGAGTGCTGCTTAGTGGAAAGAGCCCCAGCTCTGGAGTCCTAGGCCTTGGATTCAAATCCAGACTCTGACTCTTACTACCATGTGTCTTCAGGCAAGTCACTTCATCTCTCTGGGCCTGATTCCCCCCACCACCGATGCTTGTCCCTCCAGAATGAGGGAGTTGGAATAGGTCACCATCATCATCAGCATCACCACCATCACCATCACCACCACCACCACCACCATCACCATCATCATCATCATTGTTGTTATCATCATCACCACCATCAGCATCACCACCAACACCATCAGCATCACCATCACCACTACCACCACCACCACCACCAGCATCATCATCACCACCATCAACATCACCATCACCACCACCACCACCACAATCAGCATTACCACCACCACCACCACCACCATTATCATTATCATCATCATCACCACCACCACCACCATCACCATCACCACCATTATCATCAGCATCGCCAATAGTAACAATAACAACATCTGACATTGGTTTGTAGCACTTAACACATTATCTCTTTTGATCCTCACAATAGCCCTGGGAGGTAGAGACTGTCATTATCTGCGTTTTACAGATGAAGAAACTGAGGCTAAAAGATGTGTCCAGAGTCACATAGCTACTAAGTGTCTAGGACATAATTTGAACTCAGGTCTCCTGGCTCCACACTGCCATCTTTAGCTCTAAGACCATCAGGTCTCTACCCTGGGCACCTCTGAGCAGAGAGGGGCATGGGGGAGCTGGAGAGATGCCCAGAAGATGGAATAGATGATGTGGGGCCAGGCTTCCGTTCTGGAGCATTCATTTCAGTGGGCGACCTCCCCCGCCATGTCCGTAATTACCATGTTTCATCCCTCTTTGATGTGAGATCTGATTTTTCCTCTTGTCATTCCTGCCTCTTCCTCTTGGCCCTTTCTCTCCTTCTCATCCTGCCTTTCTCTTGCTGTCTCTGCTGAAGTCCTGGGAGATCTCTGGGCTGAAGTCCTGGGAGATCTCTGGGCTAAAGTTTTGGGAGGTCTCCAGGCAAGCATGAGCGCTGATCAAGTGCCTGCTGCCCAGGCACGGCCAAAGGTGCTGCCCAGTGGCCTTGCCCTGCTGTTCTTGGCTCCTGACAGTAAAGCCTGTTCTTTGCAAGTATTCCTGGGATGGAGCCATCGGAGCTGAGGTGAGGCCCTGCTTGGGCTCCCTGGTGATGGTGGGCAGGGGCTCCCCTTGGGCTCCAGCCTGGAGCGACAAGCAGCAGACAGTTCATCACGAGGAGGGACGAGTTAGCATTCGTGAGTCACTTTCCCTGAAAAGTAAATAAGAATCCATCTTTTAGCTTGCCCCACTTCAAGGTGAATATTGACTCTAGCGGCTTTCCACATGTGGAAAAAGCCCCCACTCAGTAAATTAGAGCTGAGCACTGAATGTATCTTCTTAATGACTCCTGCTCTGTGGAGCTAGAGAACACAATGTTCCTTTCCGGGTAAAAAGCAAAAAGCCAACCAAACAACACACAGGCCCCTCCCCCCTCTCCCCTCCCCCCACCTCTGGCAGTTTCTGGCAATGCCATTCAGCTGCCACAAGAAGGCTAGGTGATAACAGGGATACCGAGGCAGCTTTGGAGGCTGTGACCCGGCACCACCAGGCTTTCCAACCCAGGCTTGGGAAGCAAATGTTCTGGCAGACAGGCTCCTGTTAGTGCTGTCACCTGAGGGGTTGGACCTCTCCCCTGCATGAAGCTATTTGCACATTGTCTGCCTCTTAGACAGTGAACTCCTTGAGAGTCTGGATTATTTTGGCCTTTCTTCATATCCCCAGAACTTGGTGCAGGACTTGGCACACAGTAGGGCCTTAATCAATGTTTGTTGATGGATTGACTTTGTTTTACATCTAGACTGTTGTGGTCAGTGTAATGCCACAGCTAGCCTGCCATTGCTTTGGGCCAGGACGTTAGATTAGGAATCGAGAGGCCCAGGGTTTGACTTCACTGTTCTTGGGTCATTCACATGCTATCTTCCTCACTTTACTCTTCTCTAGGATAAGGGGGATGTTACGTGCCTCACCGCCACCATAGGCTACTTTGTGAGTCATGAATGAAGTGATAGTATGCAGTTCAGAGAATGCTATGCTTGGACTCAGGAGAGACCTGAGTTCTAGTTTTGCCAGTTGTGTGCCTGGGCAAGCCTCATAACTAGTGTGGTGCCTGGGATGTGTTCCTTCCTCCTCTCTGCCTCCATAAATCCATCATTTCCTTCAAGGCTTGCTTCATATGCCACCTCCTCTGTGATGCCTTCCTTGGTTCCCCTACCTGCTTATTCAATTCAGCAAGCATCTGCTATGCCCAAGGTGAGAGGAGAGCATCTGGAGGGCCAGCCTTGGAGGCCAAAAGAAGTTTGGAGGCTCCACTGTGTGGCTGTGTGACTGTGGGCAGGTCTAGGCAACCCTCTGAGATGGCTTCAGATGGGCAGTGGTGGTGGTGGCATCATAGAATGATGATGTCCCAGCATAACCTTTAGGGTTTTTCATCTTCAGTTACAAAATTGGAGATAACAGGAAAACATTTCTCCCTATGCACACACCTCAAAGTCAGATGGCAGCTGTCATCAGCATTTAGTGGCAGAAGGATTGGTGAAGCAGGCTTGGTGCTAGAGAATGGGCAGAGAACAGATATGAGACAAGACGCCTTTAGGGGTTAGCCAGACCTGGGGCGAGTGAGTGCCCATCAGACCTGGCCACCGCTGACGAGGGAGATTCTGTCCCCTCAGCATCCCACTAGTGAGGCCCGGTTTCCTTAGGATTTTACCAGCCAGCCTAGGTGAGGGAAATGCAGGTGAGCCTTCAGGAGTGAGGTGGAAGCGGGGGGAGGAGGGGGGGGGGTGCTGTACCAAAGGCATCTGAGCTGCTGAGTTTCCTTCCACTCTTCTCCAGACACTATTACATGGACCAGGTGAGGTGGGGTTCCAGGGGAGACTGTGTCTCTGTGGACCCTGCAAAGGGCAGACAGAACCCCTGGTTGCTTCCTTTAACATGGATCTGGACTTAAACAATGTGCCTGTGCCTGTGCTGGTTTGGTATTGTTGCTTTCGGCCCCAGCAGCCACAGCAAGACAGAAATTCTTAAAGGCTGCACGGAGACTTTGAAGGTGTTTGAGGGCATTTGGCAAATAATTCGAGGAGCCCCAGTCCATGTAATGAATAGCAGGGTGGGCGAAATGTCAGAGAATTTTCTCCTGACGTCGGCCATTTCTTCAGTTGAGCTTGGCTCAGGTTGAAGCAAATCTTCGTTTTCTCGATCAGTACATTTTTAAATAATGAGAAAATAGATTCTATCACTGATGCACTAATTGCAAACAGCCCCAACGTTAAAAAATCATAGTATTGATTTTTCATGGAAGCATTTTTTGGATTGTCAAAATGTTTGTGGGTTACCAAGTTCATGTCTCTAGGTTGTCAGTGTTTCTACCAGACTGTCAGTTGCTTGAGGGCAGGGAATGTGCATTATTAAATCAGTATATCTGAAGAGCCTAGCACCATTTCTTCTACTCTCTCCCTCTCTCCCTCTCCCTCCCTCCCCCCCCATACCCTCCCTCTCTCTCACTCTCCCTCTCCCTGTCTCTCTCTTTCCCTCTCCCTCTCCCCCTCTTTTCCTCTCTCCCTCTCCTCCTCTCTCCCTCTCTCCCTCTCCCTCTCCCCCTTCCTCTCCTCTCCCCCTTTTTCTCTCCTTCCCTCCCTCTCTCTCTGTCTCTCTATTTCTCTCTCTCTACCTCTCCCTCTCCCCCTCTTTCTCTCCTTTCCTCCCTCTCTTTCCATCACACTCTCTCTCTCTCTCTCTGAACTTCTGATCTCATGGGCATAGGGCATTCTTTGTACAGAAACTCTCTCCCCTGGTGTATGTCAGCAGCTTCTCTGTAGCTCGTTCCTCATCTCTTGGACTGTGCTAACAGCCTCCTAACCGGACTCCCTGCCTCCAAAGGTCCTGTCTGTCTTTAGTCAATCCTCCACATACTTTACTGTTTAAGTAATAGGAAGTTGGAATGGGTTTGTGATTTCATTGGTACAGGGAACTCCCTCAACCAGTTCACATTGGTACCTTCTCTGCAATTTGTATTCTTACAGCAAGGATTCTTAACCTTTTTGGGGGTCATGGACCCCATTGGCAGGCTGGTGCAGCCTACGGGACCCCTTCTTAGAATGATGTTTTTAAAGGCATCAAACAAATAGGATTATGAAGGACATCAATTATATGGAAATACAGTTATGAAAATCTTTTTTTCTAAAACCTCAGTTTCCCAAACCCCAGGTTAACCTCTGTCTCAGAGTTGCTGGGGGTAGTGAGAGGTTTAGTGGTTTGCCTGTGGTCACCGGCCATTGGGTGTCAGAGCTTAAACCCAGTTCTTTCCGGATCCTCTGCTGCCCCTCTGTCCACTACGGCAGTGAGGGCACTGCCTCCCACCTGGTGCATAATCAGTACATACTGAATACAAGCTTATTGAATTGAATGCATGAGTCAACAGTGTACGCTTTCCAGATGATGACTCCAAATGAGAAGGTCCCAGTGGCCTGAGACATTGAGTGTTTTGAGGCCTAAAATTGCAATAAGATGACTTTTAAATTAATTTGAATCGCTCCAAACCTGCCTTTTCCCCTGTTACAAGGCAAGAAATTGCTTGTTTATGCTTCATTAGTCAAGTTGTAGCTTGGGGAAATTTTGCCGGTCGAGCTCTGAGTGTGCGTGTGTGTTATATTTCATGAAGGGAAGGTAGGCAGACCTTGGATGAGTCCAGAGGGGCAGCGAGACTGAATCTGCTGCTTCTCCTAAAGGCGTCATTCCAGCTTTCTGCAGACTTGAGCTAGGCTTGAGATAGCGTCTCCTGGAGAGTGAATGTCCTGGGGACAGACGCCAGGCTGCTCTGCTCGCTGCTGCAGTGGGCTGCATTACCCTGCACCATCCAGTGATTATCATGTTCATGTGATCGGCATGTAATCGTTGAGTGCCATCTCCTCCCCCTCCCCCATGGGCATGGAACTTGAGGGACAGCGATGTTGGGGATGGGATTCTGCAACCCAGGGGCTCCAAACTCGCTGTGTTATTTACCCGGCGAAGCCTCACTAAAGCAATATTAATTCCTTCCCAGGATCACCTAATTTAGGGCTTTTCATGCTACTTGGGCTCAGGAACTTGGGGTTTGGAACATATGGAAGGCACCCATAAGGGCAGAGGTCAAGAATGCAACCACCTAGCTGAAAGTGAAATGGCTCATTTACTTGTCAAGAGGTTGGATGGGGAAGGGCAGTATGGGAATGCAGTAAGGTCACCTTATGCTCACCTGCTCCACGGACAAGCTGTCAGAATTAGTACAGCTGCTTCAAGGAGAAGCCTTTTTTGGTTCTGCGCTTTCCTCGGCTTAAAGAAGGGAAGGAACCCTTGCTCCTTTTGAGTCAGAGTGGCTTGGACTCCCTCAAAATGCGAATTAATGACATTATAGGCCAGCCAAGCCTGGATGCAATTAATACCATGCCAGATCCTATAGTATAATCTTTAGGACTTCAGAAATCATGGTGGGCTGGGGTCATCATAAAAAACTTCATGCATATTAACTGAGCCTTAATTGGGTAGAAACAGGACAAAGGGGAGAGAAGTTTCTATTTACCGTGAAAATAGCTGTGGGAAAAGAAGGTTCTGGAACTAGCTGTCCTCTGCTTTAATAATCACAAGAAACCCAAGGTGAGACTCTGTCCTTCTCCTTTGGTACTATCATTCATCTGCCTGCTTACTTGGGACGGAGGATGATCTGTGGGTTAAAAAATCTTTTTCAGTTTGGGTAAAAGTGTAGCTCTAAGAGAGTCTGGAAACTATCCAGGAGCCTCCTGTGGGATAACGCCCCTACTCTAAGATGAGAGCGGAAAAATTCTGTGTGAATTACCCAGAAATCAAAGGGCCAGACTTCTTTAAAAACGTAAGAAAGTTTATATAATAAGGAGCCCGAGCAGTGTCCCATCCTTGTCACAGGCCTGAATTGGGAGCAAGTTTATGGAGGAGTTGGGTAAGTAAGGATTTCCCAGATGTAGCTCCCTGGAGCTGGGCCTGCTAGACCTGTCATAGCAGAGCAGTAATTCACTGCCACTGACAACTAGAAAAGGTTATAGTGTTCTTTATTTAGAAATGGGGGGAAAAGTAACTTTGGGCTCGAGGAGCCAGGTAGAGGTTTGCAAAGGCCAACCTTTAAATCCCCACTTGTTCAAAATCCAATTTGTTTGCTGCCCATGGCTAATCTGAGGGCAATTTTTGTGATTTTTTTTAAAAGGAGTAGCCACAATTTCGGGGCACAGGTTCAATCAGCCTTGGTGGGGATTGGGGTGTGGTTCGGGGATGTGATAGAGAAGGGTAGGGATACTTGAAATTCTTTTTCTGCTGGTCCTTCATGGCTCATGCTGTTTTGTGTTACTCTTCTTGTAAAGTGATCATACCAGCTTTGAGGAAAGCAGACATGGACTGCCAAGTGGCAACACATGCTCAGGTGGATAGATGACGCAGACAAAGAGGTGGAAGAGAGTGGGGGGGGGGCAGGTAAGGAAATCTGATCTATAGGGATGAGGATCAGTAATTGTATTGGGGATCAGGCCTCTCAAGCTAGAATTGCTCCAGCAGCCAGCTGGGGAGGGCTGCTCCTGGACTGAGACCCTGAGAGGCACTTGTAATTCATCCATAGCCACCCACTCAACCATGAAAGGTCAAAAGTACTTTGTTATCGGGCTGGAGAGAAGGGCCTGGGGACCTTCCATGACTTGGCTCTGGGATCTTGAGCATTGTTTGGCCCTTTGGGGTGTCCACCTGATCTCTGGCCCTCCGCTTATGGGAGCCTGAGGCCAGATTTCAGATGGTAGATTAAAGCCCTGGATTATTTGCAAAATAAAAAT
>CM053624.1:370268277-370301247 GCA_028646595.1 Phalanger gymnotis | reverse complement strand
GTGTTTTGCAGCAGGGAACTATTGCCTCTTAGGAAGTGAGTATCTTGTGGTTAGCCAGGTGCTGGCCTCCTTGAGGGTTGGCGTGTGTTTCTCTTGTGTCCTGGGTGAGATCTGACCTTTTTTTATTGAGCCTGATTTCTTTTTCCTTGGCAGTGCTAGTCATTTCAGTGACTCCGTCTGGGGTCCTCAGGGTTGAGCCACACAGGCTCGTCCCCTCAGAAGCTGCCCCCCCCTCCCCCGGTACAGTTGCTGTTCCAGTGCTGCCACAGACCCTTTCTGTCCTGTGAACTCTGGAAGAGGACTCAGAGAGAGTGAGTCAGCCTCAGGAGGACTGCGCGGCAGAGCAGATAGAGTGGTGGTCTGGGCTCATCAAGTAACCAAATCCTCTTGGCCTTCCATCCGAGGAATTGAGCCGTAGACATGTACAACCTCTTCTCTCTCACTCTTGCTCTCTCCTTCTCCTCTATCCTTGTTTCCCACCTGTTTCCCCTTCTAGTGAGTGACTAGTATTGTGCCTGGCACTCCGATGTGGCTGCTGTGTCCACCCATGGAGCTCGTAGCTCCCTTGGACCATAATAACTGGGCTTTGTGAACTTCCTGTACCGGCCCACATCCTCCACCCCCAATCTCAGGCCACCAAACTTTGTGAGATGAACTGCACTGAATAAGCCAGGGTAGTGCTTGAATGGCAGGTAGACCTCGCCCCTCTGGGCATCCTCCAAGCCTTTAACCTAGCCTGACCCTGCCAGATCTTGCCCTACTCTGGAAAAGCCTTTGGGTTTCCAGGATGTTACTTAGGTGGAGGCTTTGTGCACAGTGATAGGGATGATAATAGCTCCTACCTCCCAGGGTCGTTGTGAGAATTAAATGAATGAATGCAAAGGGCTTTGCAAAGCTCAGAGTGGCAAATAAATGCTTCCTATTATTCTTTTCCTCTCCTTTTGTTTCTTTCTTTAACTCTTCCCCCAGAGCTCGTGAGGTGAAGCTTGATTTTTACCTATAGCTTTGTTCTCCATCCTAGAGCCATGACTCTCAATAGGAAAGAGTCTCACAGGTTCTCTCTTTCAGTGCATCATTTTCCAAAGCATTCCGGGCCTGAGGTCATTCAGCCTCTGCTCGGAGACTTCTAGGATTATTAAATCTTCTACTTCCATAGATCTAATTATTAGAAAGAGTATTTTCCCCAATATATACTTGAAATCTTGCTCTCCGTAACATCTGCCCATTGCTTTGTGCCATTATGGGGCCAGATGATACCTGTGTAATCCGCATGACAGCCCTTTAAATATTTAAGGGGAGTCGCTTATTTCCTCTTGCCCCCAGATCTCCTCTTCTCCAGATGCTAGTTCCTTCACTCAATCTTTTAATCACATGGTTTCAAATCCCCTTGTAATCCTCATTGCCTTACTTTGGAGAGGGGCCAGCTTGTCAGTATCCTTCCTAAAATGTGGTACCTGGAATGGAACATGGTACTGTAGATGAGGCCTGGCCAAGGCAGAGCACAGCAGGACTCTTGTTTCCCTTATCCTGGATGCTGCCTTCTAGTAATACAGTACGAGACGGCATTAGCTTTGTTGACTGCCATTTCAGACCGTTGACACACATTGAGCTTGTTCCATCTACTGGAACACACAGGTCTTTATTCACAAGAGTGATTGCTTAGCAATACCTTTTGCTTTCACAATTGATTTTTTGAACCCAGGTGTATATTTCTTCCTGATTTCTGTCTTTCAACATTTTTGTTATTACTTCTGGTTTGGTGTCATTTGCAAATTTGATGGCCATACCATCTCTGCCTCCATCTAAGACACTGATAAAATGTTGACAAAAATAGGGTAAAGGATAGATCCGCGAGGCAATGCCTGGAGACCTCCCTCCAGGCTGACATCATCCCATCAGTCACTCTTCTTTGTGTGTAGTCATTCAACTGGCTATGAATTCACCTAACCATAGTGTCATCTAACCTACATCTCTCCGCCTTATGCCAAGATGGATTTCATCAGATGGCTTCCTGAGATCCAGATATACTATTACTGTTTATTGTTGCCTTTTCACTGATCTGTTGGTCTAGTAACCCTGTCAAAAAAGAGAGTAAATTCAATCTGACATGAATTGTACTTGAAAAATCCACAGTGGTTCTTTATGATCTCTACTCTCTTTTTACAAATATTCATGGACTATCCCTTCAATATGATGCAGCCTAGAATTGCCAGAAATTGAAATCAAGCCTACCAGCCTGTGCTTGGGAAACTCTGTCTTCTCCTTTTTTGAAACTGGAGTAAAATTTGCTGATATTAGATTCTCCAGCACCTCTATGTTTTTTTAATGGAAATGGCTGATCAGTTTTAAGGTAGCTTTCCCCCTTCACTTTCTAACTTTTTTCTTAAAGGTTAGACTGGTTATTATTCATTCAGGCAGCCTTGTATAGTGGAAACAGCAGTGGACTTGGAGTCAGGAGAACCTAGATTCAAATCCTGAGTTTAGCATTTCCTGCTCACTCTTTGTGTGACTGATTCTCTTAAATCTCGAGTCCCCAAATCAATGAAAATAGTATTTTAAGCCAATGGAAGCAAAGTCGGCACTGAGCCAATTCATCTTTTTCACCATGGTTCCTGTTGGTTGACCAGCAGGCTAGAAGGGAAGAGTTCCATAATTTAGTTAATATTATGAAGAATATAAAATGTAGTAATTAATGATTTTGTGGTCAAACTTCCTTTTTTGTGAGGAGGGAATTGAGGAATAATGGGCTTGGTCTGCCACTGAGATACTTTAATAGTTTATATGGAACATGTGTAGTCAAAACCCATAAGTTGAGTAGATTGAGAGACTTTGAAACAAGAAGGTGTCTAGTCGTGCTCTGTGCAGCTCCTGGGATGATGGGATTTGTGTCAGTGGAGAAGAGGTTCAGGCGGAAGGAACAGGTAAAACTATTTATTGAATGCATAGCATTTATCCATTCCTTCATTCTATGGTACAGAAGGAATCCTAGACATGTCTGTCAGCAGGAAGCTTAAGGTCTGGGGCAAGAATATCAACCCTATTGAGGGGGAAGGGAATGGAACAGACACTCGTTAAGCTCCTACTATGTTCCAGGGGCTGTGCTAAGCACTTTACAAATATTGTCTGATTTGGTCTTCACAACAATCCTTGGAGGCAGGTGACATTATCGATCCCATTTTACAGTTGAGGAAGCTCAACTGTGCAGTTGAGTCTGGGAGAGATTAAATGATTTACTCAGGGTCACACAGCTAATAAGTGTCTGCAGCTGGATTTGAACTCAGGCCTTCAGACTTCAGACCCAGTGCCCTATCAACGGCTCCACCAAGCTTCCTATCAGGGGGCCTTTTGTCCTTTTGTTCTGATGATTATGTAATTAGGTTAATGTTTCTGTGTAAGGCAGTGAGCTCCCTGAGCAGACTATCTTTTGTCTTTCTTCATTTCCCCAGCCCTTAGCATAATGCCTAGTGCACAGTAGGTGCTTCATATGTGCTTATTAACCATTGACTGAAGAAACAAAGATTTGGTGCCAATAGATAAGTGGTATAAATTTAGATTCGTAGATTTCTCGCTGGAAGGAGCAGTAGAGGTGAGTGAGGCCAGCCCCTAATTTGAAAATACTTGAAGAAATGGAATCCAAGAGAAGTGAGAAGCCGCACCCAGATAAACAGTGGCAGAGCTGGAATTGGAAATGATATTCTCGGACCCCAGATCCAGCCCTCTTTCCATGCTTCTGCTCAATCTAAATTTGGAATGTGAAGCCTTGGGAGATGTTCCTTAAGAACCCAAGAAGTATTACCTCAGGTCAGTCTATCACATTGAGTCTAAGAGCCTGGCTACAACAGTGATGGCCATGTGGCTTCCTTTAGTGATTCAGCTTGAGAAGGCGAGGGGCATAGCTAAACATCAGCAGCTTCTCTTAATGAACCAAGATAGCTGTGTCATCCAGGAATTTATCTGAAACCTTCTGGGGCCTCTACTTTCATTCTCTACCACCTTTCGAGATAACGAGCTCCACAAATCAAGACCTGTAAGTTGAAATTCTCTCTAAAGCATTGCAATAGCTGCCTATCTAGCCTCCCTACCTCCAAATTGTTCCCCTTCAGCCTCTCCTGTAAACTATTCCCAGGCTAATCTTCCTAAGTTACTTCCCCAGGTCATGTCTCATCTCTAATATCATGCCAGCTTTTTCATGGGTCTGTCTGCCTCCATTTTCTCCCTTTTCCAGCCAGCCCTTCCCATTGCTGCCATGTGGAGCCGAGGGCATCGCTTCCCCACCCATTATCCAGAACTTCCAGTCTGCTGAAGAAAATACAAACTCCTTAATCTGATCCTCAGGAACTTCCAAAGTGTGGTTCCTTCCACCCTCGATTGCCTTCTTTCTTGGCGTGTGGGCAGAATGGGGCTGCTTACTCTCCTTGATCCCATCATGCCCTTTTGTGCCTTGGCTCCATTGTACCCACCACTTCTCCTTCCCTCGCCCCTTCCCATTCCCCATGGAGGTTTAGCCCAGTTTTTGTCCTTGATCTCTCTAAGTAGACAGGAGCCCTCCCTCGGTGGGTCTCTCAGGCCACTCACTTTGACATCTATTCACCTTAATTATTTTTCTAATTGGGATTCTAATTATTTGTGTACATTTTGCTTCTTAACCTATATTAGAAAATCCATGAGGGCAGGAACCACGTGGCTCTCCATAGTGTCTTGTACGTAATAGTTAATCGTGCTTATTAAGTACTATTATGGTATGATATTTTATAATATGTCATATTACTATATATATATACAAATAACTTACAATATTTTACAACTTGGTAGTTGTTGAATTGAATAAAATGTCCATGTCTGCCTGCTTTGCCTTTCCAGCTCCTTATTCGTTTATAGAATCCGTTCTAGACAACTTTGCCTTCAGTTTAGAACCTTGCCCAGCCTGATCCCAGCCTCTCTCTAACCTCCGCAACAAGAACCTCTTTCTTGTTACATGAGTAGATTAGTCGACTCGCCACCTCCCAGATATGTCCTATGCCTTTCCACCTTGGGGCTCCCACTCTTCCCTGTATGTGGAATGCCTCCACTTTCCACCCATTTTATCTGCAGCCTACCAAGGTTTCAAAGTTAAGCTTAAGCCCCTCCTCCCTCCAGCTGACCAGCTTGGCTTACAGCTGCCCTTTGGCTCATCAGAACCCCACAGCACTGGACTGTTTATGATATCTTGATGCAGCCTAGTGTTATCCATCTCATCGTGTTTGGAATCGATCTTTGCATCTATCCTGGGAGCTCCTTGAGATCTTATATGAGGCACATAGGACTTGGGAAAATCATTGACTTTGAAGTTGGACTGTCTGCTTTCCAACTGTGGATCTGTTATGACTTGTGGGACATTAGGCAAGTTAGCCTCTTTGGAGTCCAGTTCCCTCATCTTTGAGGTGAGAGGGTTGAACTAAGTGACTTCTGGGGGCCTCTTCAGCTCTAGGTTTGTGGGCCTCGACCCTTCCATTCACCTAGGGAAGCCAGGGTGTGGAGGCTCCGAGAAGTAGACCTAGATGTCATCTCCTCCATCTCCTGGCTATTTGTCAAATAGATAAGCTAATGCTCATGCTACTTAAGTCCCAAGGCTAAAATGCTGCAAGCTACAGTGTTAGGTGCATAGTGTTTACTATCGTTGCCTAGGTTCTAAGAGGAGCAGCTTGTTTTTGTTTCTCCATCAGTTCTATGGGAGGCAGCCTGCTGAAGTCTGGAGTCCAGAGGGACACAGATGATCAGAGCTGGAAGGGAGGGACCTTCGAGATACTGTGGATGGAACCAAGGCCCAGAGATGTCACATAGCTAGCTAGGAGCAGAACCAGCATCAGTACCCAGGCAGGAAGTCAGTGTATTCACAATGGTTCCCTGCCACTGCTCTGCCCTGGGCCAGGCAACCTTCAGGGCTCAGTCCTTCCACTTGGCCCTCATTCGAATAGATCAGTCTCTAGGTCAATAATAACTCATGGACCAAAAAGTCTTCACTTAATCCTCACTGTCTGTATGGTGAAAACAAGTGATATATCCTGGCAAGTCCTTACATGCCCATACCGTTGATGGAGGGAGGGGGAAGTGAGAAGGAAAGAAGAAATTTAATAAATGATTTGTTGAATTGAATTGCATTATGTGTGCGGTGGAGGTCATGGAAGGACCTAGAAACAGCATCAGCTTCAAGAGATGGTGCAGCAAATCCTTTAGAATTAGAATCTCGGTTCTGGAAAGGACCTTGGAAGGGTATGGGGGAGGGTTTGATAGTATTCTTCTCAGTGTGGACATGCCCTCCCTGGCATCCGTGACAGGGGGCTATGCCCTACCTGCTGGAGCACTTCCTCTGATACAGTATGTGTGGGACACCCAGATCAAGGGATGTGCCAGTCTCCCATGCTAAACCCACCGGCTTCTACCAAAGAGCAGGACTTTCCCCTAAATAGAACAGAAAGTCATTGGATCTCTCCTCTTTCCCTCCATAATTGCTCCAATTTCTTTGGAAACACATTTGCATCCTGAATGCCTTTGAAGCTACTCCGCAGAGTTGATTCAGTTTTCCTTTCTTCTTTCTGATGAGTGATGTTTCAGCAGGGCTCCCCAAGAGTCAGTTTGGTCTTTTGGAACGTCGTCTCCCTGCTGCCTTTGTTGGCAGAAGGCATAGGGTATCATGAATCCCTAGCCCCTCAGTGAGTCATCATGTGTTGAAGGAAGGAGAAGGAAATGTGGTTGAGGGGTAAGGTGGCTGCTTTGGTTCTTCCCCCCGGTACTTCAAGAGATTTGTCCTGTGTTTTCTTCTTAGTCGAGTGCCCATTCCTTGGAGTCGGGAATGGAAACATCTTCTTAAGTTTTGTTCTGTCAGCTCCCTGAGAAATAAACAAAACTAAGGTGATGATGTCATTCTTGTTTAAGATGTCTGAGAGGCATCAAGGCAAAGTGATTAAGGGCTAATTGTTTGCCAGATTTTTTCTGAAATCTAAATTTTTTTGGGTTCCTTGTGCCAAGAAACATCTTAAATTGATGAACGCATATTTCTTCTCACTCATCTAATTAAAAAGCAGCCAAAATAAGTGTTTTCATAGTTGGGAAAATGAATTTGTTCAGAATCTCAGACCCAGGATGCCAGATTTCAATCTAGAAAAGTACTTTCTCCCAAGTTTAGTGCTGATGCACACCTAAATAGCATGTGTATGTGTATTTTTCCCTTTACAAATATTAATTTATTCTTACCGTAAGCTGATGAGGTAAATGACTTATCCAAGGTCACACTGTGAGTCACCAGTGGAGCTGGTAATGGAAGTCTTGCAGCTTAAAATTTAGGGCCTTTGCCTTCTCTATCATGGACTTTGAAATTCCTTTCCCTTCAGTATTCCAGTGGATCTCTGATCTCAATATAGATGTTCCATTCAACCGTGCAGATCGCAGCCCACTGATGCAGGCCTGTGCTGTGTGATTTCCCACGAATCTACTACAGGTCTTAAACCCAACCTTTCTCATGTTGTCTTCACATCACAGCCAGTGGGCTGTGTATTGGTTGTTCCTTGATCTGAATTTGTGACCAATGAAACTCATTTTCTGGACATACATTTCTCTGATGTATAATTCGTTGTTTGAGTAGGACCAGTGGCACCCCCTCTCATCCGTGGGGTTCCCAGAATAGCCAGCCCTTCCAAGAACAATGCCCTCTTTTGGTCCACATCCATAGGAAACAACTCATGAGCCTCTACCAATGTATTTGCTTTTTTCTAGTCAGTCAGAGGATACAGTTTAAAGCCAAAGAATTTGATGAAAGAATATAGTAAAAAGATCTGCAGTAAAATATCTCTCTTGCCCCATAAATGTGGGTATGATCTCCCAAAAATATATACAACATCAGTGGGGAAAGTGAGTGGGTATAGGGGTAATCCTTTAGGAACCCACATACAGGAAACTTGAGTGGAAGGGCAACTGCCACCTCTGAGGCTACAGGCCCCTCATTGACTTATGGCTGCATCCTCATGTTGTTCTCATTAGGCGCGATCCTCTTTGGGAGATTGTCTCTACTAAGTTCATAGGTATGCAGAGCTGATTGGATTTGTTTAGATTTGCACCTGTGTGCACTTACCCTGAAGTACTGGCCTCTGTCTTTAGCATCATCTGCTATTATGCTCGTCTCTTCCGGCAGAGTAGCCCAGCCTTCTCAGCTTCAGTCTGTTAGGAGAGAGTGGCTAAAACCTTTCCTTGATAAGGTCAGGTCCACATGGCTTTAATCATAGTCACAACACCCTGGAAAGGAAAACCAGACAGAGTTCCCTCAGGCTAAGATTGACTCTTTCCTTTTTAACTCCTACCAGGCTAGAGAGAGCCAAGCTTTGTGTTACAGATGACTATCTAATTAGTTAGATAATCCTTATTGGGATCCTTAGGGATCCAGGCAATATGATATATGGCCAATATTCTCTCCTATTTAGGCTCAAATAAATTTGAAACAGACAAAAGACAGGTCAATGTTCTCTACTCACCTAGTAGAATTCCTTTATTTCTTGTTCATGTTTGTGAAGCAGTGAAGCCTGAGTGTCCTTGTGCTGCATTTTGGCCAGTGAAAACCAAGTTTCCCTTATATATGTTGTTTTAGGCTGTTTACGCTCATCACCAGCAATTCTCTTGGCCATGCGGAGGCAGTGGGAAATGCCTCTCCCAACAACTGCAGAAAGTGGGGTCTTCAAAGGAGTCTCATCTGGGCTGAAACAAGCCTGGCTGCATCAAGGAGGGGCAGGCGACAACAGCTGCATTGGTGCCCAGACTTTGGGGGGAGGAAATAGAGATAGTGCTGAATGCTTTGGTCTGTTGACTATAGAGGGTTTTTTTTTTTTGGTTTGTTAGTTTTTGAAAGGGATTGCGACTTAGGAAACTGTTCTTTTTTAAATTAAAATTTCTTGTATTGTCAATTTAAACAGGCATTTCAATAAAGAAGAAAAAGAAAGAGGCTATAATGTATTTGTTACAGTTTGGCTTTTAATAATTATATGAACATTATATACATATATAGATATAGATACATGTGTGTATATTTATTTAATAAATTTATAACAGAATTGCTGTATTTATTACTCTACTGTCAAGAGTTAACTATGGCTTTTATCATCTCCCCCTCCCCCAAATTTGAGAAATTGCTTCCAGTGAACCATTAATTCAACACTTAGAGGGCACAGAAGACTGTTCTTGAAATATTTGAAGGTCTCTCATGTGGAAGCAAGATTAGACATGTTCTGTCTGGACCCAGGGGACAGAATTAAGAGGAATGGGTGAAAGTATCAGAGTGGCAGATTTCATCTTGAAGCCACAAAAAACCAATTTTCTAACAATTGGTGCTTTTGAAAGATGGAATGGACTATGTTTGGAGGTGGTGGATCCCTAGACTGCCCCTATCACTAGAGCCCTTTGAGTAAAGGCTGAGTGTGTTCTCCTATAGGCATAGTTTGGACTAGGTGCCCTCCCAGGCCCCTTCCAATTCTGAACTTCTTAGATTCTGTTATTGGATCATGTCATTAGAGGTCTAAAGCTGAAACTGGACCTTTGAGCCCCTCTAGTGTGCCCCACCCCCCTAATTTTACAGATGAAGACATGGAGGCCCACCAAAGTAGAATGATTTATATGAGGTCACCCTATACGTGTGTGACTTTAGTCAAGATGCTGAAACTTTCTGAGTCTCAGTTTTCCTCATCTATAAAATGGGAACAATGGTCTAGGCTTTTGTGGTCCTACATCAGTGGAATGTCTCTGTCTGAACATCTGACAGTTGCCAGATTTCCAAGCTCCTGAGCCTTAGGTATCTGGTTGACATTTGGCTGTTTCCCACTTCCCAGTGTTCCACGTATGGGCTCAGATAACTTTAACCTCTGTTTCTTGGTAACTCTCATATTGGCATAAAAGTTGTCCTATCTAGCATCTTGCCAACAGGAAATCTCCATGAACTATATACCCTTCAAATCCACACTGAAAGATTAATTGCTTTTCATTAAATAAATAATTGCATGAAATAAATAAATTGCTCAAAGAACTGGCAGATATGATTGAGCTGCTGTCCATGGTCTTTGAAAAATCATGGCTACCAGGAGAGGTGCCACAGGCCTCGAAAAAGGTGCAGGCTGTTTTCATTTTCCAAAAAGGTTCTAGAGTATATGATCTACACTGCTGGAACCCAGGGGGCTTGACTTCAAGCCCCGAGATCATTCTAGAACACATTTTTTAAGGATGATGTGCAAGAATTTAGAAAGGAAAGCATGGCTTCATCAAGGACAGACTATGTGGGATGAACCTCATCTCCTGCATTGAGTAGATCAGTAGCACGCTAGACAGGGTGGATTACAGCAGTGATAGTGACAAAATGTGTGTAGGTTTCAGTAAAATTTCCAACCAAGCTCCTCCTTCCATTGTTGTGGGCAAGGTGGGAAGATACTAGTTAGATGGCAGTAGTACAGTTATGTGAATTCAGAACTGGTTGAGTTACTGGGCCCCAAATTGTCATTAATGGGTAGACTTTTCTTGGAGGGGAGTTTCCAGTAGGATGTCCCAGATATCCCCTCTTGGTCCTGAGTTGTTTTAATCAGTAATTTGGGTGGGGCCATAGAAAGCATCTACTACATTTCTAGTTGATACAAAGCTGAGAGTGGCAGGTATCCAGGATGACAGAGTCTGGATTCAAAGTCTCAGTCTTATTCTTGAGTGCCAGAAGTCAGTTTCACTCATAAAAGATTGGGGTGGGGGAACAGGAGGGGATAAGACTCCACAGTACTTGTCTGAAAATTATGGGGTAGAGTATGAGCTTGAGGACATGAGTTAACAGTGCAATGGTAGCCAAAAAGCTAGTGTGATCTTAAGCCTGTTGTGCCTAGGACTAGAAAACTGATGGGCTCCATGGTGCCTTGCCCTGCTCAGACTACATCTCAAGGACTGCATTCCGTCCCAGACACTGGGATTTAGGAAGGACATCGATAATCTGGAGAGCATCAAGGCAAAGACAGGAAGGATGATGATGGGTCTTGATATCTTCCCATATGAGGACTGGTTGAGGAAAGCTGAGGTGTTTAGCCTGGAGAAGAGAAGACCTAAGAGGGTGTATGATTGAGTCTTCAGATGTTTAAAGGACTCTTGTGCAGAAGTGAGATTAGGCTTGTTTTGCTTTGCCTCAGAACTAGGAACTATGACTAGTAATTTCTTTTTTTTATGACTAGTAATTTCAGAGAGGAGAATTTAGATTTGAGATGAAGCAAATATTCCTAATGATCAGAGCTGCCTTGGGAGGTCGTGGGCTCCCTTTCAGGCCCACACTGGAGGATCACTTGTCCAATTTGTTAGAGGGAGGGAGCATTTTTGTTCAGGCATAAGTTGGAGTAAAAGATCTCTGAGGGTCCTTAGTGTTTCATATGGATAATCTTGGGACTTCCCCTCTTCCCTCCCCCCCCCCCCAATCTAGAATTGTCTTCTGATCTATCCAAGGCCCAGCAGATCATGCTTAGCAGTGTCTTCCTAGTTTAGCAGGTTTGAATGGATTCTTTGTCTTTTGGAAATTATTTGAGGCGACTTGATAGTGACCAACGTAAGTGATTACATAGAGCTCTCTCTTCTCTGTCCACGGTTAAATCAGTTTAGCAGTAAGGCAGCCAACAACCATTAAGCACGCACTCTGTTTGGGGCACTACCCTCAGCCTTGGGGCAGATGGAGAGTCAAGCTAGGAGCCCCATGGCTCTGCTCATGGAGTTTTCCAGCCTGGCATGGGCTTAAGGGCAGACAAGGCATGGAAAGGCATAACAGGTACTCTTGAGGGGAAAGAGGAGAAACTTGTAGAAGAAGCAGTATTGGAGAGGAGCTTGAAAGTGCACGTGGGAATTTGACAGGTGGAGTTGGAGGAAGAGCGCTCTAAGCCAAGGAAACAGCATCTGTGAAGCCACGGGAGCAAGAAAATTCAGGTGGGGAGCACCAATAATGTTCAGTGGCTTTCTGTTGTTTGTAGGACCAAAGAACAGCTGGCATGGAGAAATCTTCATAACTTTGTTACTCTTCCTGCCTTATTACATGTGACTCTCCTCCCCACGTTCTCTGCTCCAGCCACGCTGGCCTTGCTGTTCCTCACCCCCTCCAGTTCTCATCTCTCCGCTCTTGCACTGGGTTCTCCCCAGGCTCTAACTCTCTCTTTCCTCACCTCTCCTTAAACTTCTAGTTTTCTTTAAGACTCAGTTCAAACACCATTTTCTGCAAGAGGTCTCTCCCAGTTCCCTCAGCTGTTCATGCCTTCCCAGCCTCTCGAGTTTACTCTGCCCCTGGTTTTGTGGTCTCACCCTTTAGAACGTAAGCACCTTGTAGGCTTGGATGGTTTTACTTTTGTCTTCATATCCTTGGGGTAGCCCAAGCACATAGTAGGTGCTTAATAAGTGCTTGCTGAGTGCTCCTATTTGTGGGGCGGTAATGAGTAGTCCTGTTTGGCCCACATGGAGAGGCAATATGGAGGGCCTCGGCCTGAGTCTGAATTTTGCTCGGTAGACAATTGGGTGAGAATCCCCACATCATCAATGACATAGGCCCTCAGAGCATTGAAGGTAAAAGGAAGACTTTGTGGGGTTTGGACTAGATGAGTGATTGGGACCAGATCTATGCTTAAAGACGATGAGGCTAGTGTGAAGGAGCCCAGTTAGGAGGCATCTTTGGGCAGGAGGTAATGCCAGACTGTGCCAGGAGGAGGGCAGTAGATGAACAGAGGGGGCAGATGTGAAATATGTTTTGGAGACAGACCAGCAGAACTTGGTAACTGATGAGCTATTACTGTAAGAGAAGTTCCTCCCTCGCCCCACCCATCATTGTGATGTAATCCTAATGTACCTGTGGATGAGGTCAAGGTTGGATGGCACTTTAGGGCCCCCAGAAGAGATGCGAGCATCAGTCCTTTCCCTTGACCTTCACACTGTCTCCTGCATTTGTCTTCCTCCCTCTGCTCCCACGCACCACATCACCTTTCATTTAAATTATTGCAACAGCCTCCTAATTTGTCTGCTGCATCTAGTCTCCATTCTCCAATTTATGCCCTCCACCTGACAAAATACTTTCCCCAAAGCATGGGGCTTGTCACATCACGAGCCTGCTCAAGAATCTTCAATGACTGCCTTTCGCTTTTAGGATAAAGGAAGAACTCCAGAGTGTGGCCTTTAGAGCCCTTCATTCTCAGGATCCATGCTGCCTTTCAGACTAATTTTCCATGATCCCACTTCTGACACTTGATATCCCAGGCAGCCTGGCTCACCAGCTCTTCTTAGAACTTAGTCTCCAGTCTCCTAGTCTTTGTCTAGGCTGGCCCCCCCATGCCTGAAACACGTTCCCTCCCTCAGCTGAGCCTCTGAGAATCCTCAGCTTCCTCCAAGGCATCACTCAGGTGCCACCATTTAGAGGAGTCACTCCTGAACCCTCCCTCCCCCGTCCCAGGGCTTCATATTCTCCCTCCTCATTACTTGACTGTATTTATTTGCATGTATGTTGTAATGCCCGAGACTGTCAGTTCCTTGAGGACAGGGACCCTTCTGTTTGTGTGTACACATGTGTATATATGCGATACGCATGTGTGTCCAGAAGAGTGATTTCACTGGAATCCCCGGGGAGAAAATGATGTGGACCAATGCAGGTCTTCGAGTGATAAAGGCTTTGATGGCTAATTAACTGAAGCACTGGGAGGCTTGCCCTCCACTTGTCAGAGGCAGGAAGGTACCCAGGCCTTCTCCCCACCATGTTGCTCTGCCTCCTCCCTTGCACACAGCAAGGGATTAATAAGTGTTCTTTGGATTAAGTTGGATGAGGAAAACCAAGGAGGGTGTGTGGAAGAGGGGGATAAGGGAGCAGTTGTTCAGCAAGGATCTTGGATGTGGAACCATCTAGAGAAGGCCTATTGCTGACCAAAGAGGGAACTCTCAGCCTCTGTGTGCACTAGGTGCTCAATAAATGCAGTTATGGTCCCATACATTTGGACACCTTAAGAAGCAGTGTAAGGATCAGAGAAGCTGGGACAGAGACTGGCTGTGTGACCCTGGGGAAGTCACTTCTCTGGCTTCTAGACACAGTCAGTGCTCTAAGACTCTTGTGCAGAGATGGTGCCAACCTGCACTAGGAGAAGGAGTTTCCTCACTTGGGAGTTCCCTAGACCACTGGTGTTGTGGGGCCAGCCCCACTCCTTTTCTGGACACAGTTTTCAAAAGGCTTTCATATATATTGTTTTGTTTGATTGGTAGAATGGGCGGCATCATAGGGTCTAGACCCCAGGGATCATTTGTTCCAAGGTCCTAATTTTGCAGGTGACCAAACTGAGGCCAAAAGATGTGATGTGGCAGGAGCTAGAGAGGAGGATGAGAAGTAACAATGAGATGCTAGCCCAGTGGGAGAATCTGGCGGGCTGTGTCGGGTTTTATCAGGAGAAAGAGCACCAGGAAAGATAGTCCAGGCTTTAAGAAGAGAACGGGCAAGGGTGCAGAGGCTGGAAAGTGTGAGAAGTAGGTGTGATCAGCCATTCAGTAAGAAAGCCTGTAGTAGACACTCACCATGTGCCAGGGTGTGATGGAGGAAGAGTGCAGTTTAGCTATGGAATGGCAGTGCATGGTGAGGTGTAATACTGAGATCAAAGCCTGGAAAGGCTGAATGGTGCCAGGTTATGGGAGGGCCTTGAATGTCAGCCTGATTTAGAATGGCATGAGGGAGGCAGTAGGAATTGGTACAGGCCAAAGTGTGTCCAGAGGAGGAGACCAGGCTCTGGAAGGAACACTCTAAGAGACTGGGAACATTTGGCCTTGAAAAGACTCAGGAGCAGATGTGGGGTGAGGGCAGAATGGCAGCCTTCAGGTCATTTGAAGGGTTGTTGCATGGAAGGGGGGTTTGAACAGTTTCAAAAAGAGGACAGACATGGCCACATCTTTGCCTGAGGAAGATGAGCCTGGCAGAGTGAGGAGGATGGACCAGTGTGGGGAGAGGCTTGTTCATGTCCTCCTGCTGTCTTGGTGAAGGTGGGTGGAACGAAGAGTCTGTACCCAGAAGGTGGCTGTGGGGAGAGATAGAGAAAGGAAGGATCAGAGGGAGATTGCAGGAGACTTGTCAGGATTTGCTTACTGCTCAGCTGTGGGAGGGGAGGGAAATGGAAGAGGCCAGAGAAAGCCAGGAGGAAACGCAAGAAGAAACAAGGCTAGTTGAGGCTGCTCAGGGCTTATGAGGCCGTGACTGATGGGTCAGCTTTATCCCAAACCCACTTCAGGTGTCATTGCAGACCACTTCTCCTAGACAAAAGAGGCAGGCTGGAATGCCTGCAGGAATGTGTCCCCTCCTCAGCTGGAAGTTCAGCCCCTCTGCACCCCCACCTCACCCTCTTTCCTACCTCATCTTCTGTTCATCTACTGCTCTTCTCAGGGCTTCTCCTACCTGCCTGAGCACTCCTCAGGCTCCTCTGGTGGTGCATCATCCATGCCCTGCACACCAAGGATGGCCATCCCCCAGTCCCTCCTGGGGATTCTTACTCTGTTTTTTCCCCCTTGGCTCTCATAGGCTCAATCTATGATCTCTATGCAGATGTCTCAGACCTACCCATGCAGCCCTTGCCTTTCTCCTGAGCTTTCTGTCTGTAGGGCCAGATTCTGGCTGGACAGCTCCACACTTCAAACTCACTGGGGCCTCATGGTATTTCACCCAGACTTCCCAGTTCTGTCCAAAGTACTGCCAGGTTGCCAACTTTGGTGTTACCTTCTGACTGGGTACCCTTGCCCCCCACTCCTCACTCCTCTCAGTGATAACAGCTTGTTCCCTAGTTCGGCTCCTTAGCACCTCTCACCTAGAATGCTGCAAGGCCCTGTGTTGGTGCCCTCACCATTCATCTCTGTCATGGTCCTCCAGACCCTTGTTAGATTGACATCCCTAAAACACAGATCTCACCATGTTCCTCCTCTACTCATAAAAGTTTGGTGCCTCTGTTGCCTCTAGAATAAATTCACCTTAAAGGTCCTTGTCCTGACATTTAAAGTCCTCCATAGTATGGTTCCCTTTTCAGTCTTATCTCACTGAAACCTTTTGGTTTTTGCATCACCTTCAGATGTAGGCCACCCCCTTGCAGTGAGCCATTCTTTGTAACAACGACTGAAGAATCAGTCCCAGCACATTCTGGCATCCCCCAGCCTTACTTCATTTTCTCCTCCTTCTGCTCCTCCTTCTTAGTGTTTCACCTCTAGCTCCCATGTGTTTTCATGGTCAATGGAGAGACCTTAGTGTGGGTACTTCACATGTCTGAAATATGCCCTCTGGCTTCCTTGGGATACAGAGCTGAGGCTCCTTCAGCACAAGGCTTTGCTAATTCTCCCTAACTTGCCTCTCCCACCTCTAGAACTGTCCTCACTTTACATTTGCTCATCTTTATGTATGTTGGTGTCCCCCCTCCTCCCAGCCCCGCCCCCCCAGTAGGACGCAAGCTCCTTGAGGAGGCCATTGGCCTTTTTGTCTTTGTTTCCTCAGTGCCTAGCATTGTGCCTGGCATACTATAGGTATGAATAGTGGGGCATATGTTATCCCATGTGCACATGTGACTGTGATATGACTGTTAAGTCAGCAGCCTTTCCTGGAATCATTATCTGTGAGAAGAGCCCTGTGCTTTTGGCATGTATGGGGAGGAGTTGAAAGGGCATGCCTTCCTTCAGTGAGTGATGCTGTGTCTGTAAGGGATAGCATGAGCAGGTGCATATGTGTGTTCACGTACACGCATGCACACACACACACACTTGTGTGGCATGCCTGAAAAAGACACAAGAAATTGTAGAAAACGGTTGCATCAATTATGTGTCTGAGGGCTGAGAAGGTCCTAGAATGCCAGGGTTGAGAAGGTGCACTCAGCAACCATCTAGTCCCACTCATGCCCTCCACCATATGCCCATGGCGGCTTTCTTGGCTACCATGTCACATTTTGATCATTCTTGAGCTTCCAGTCTGTGAAAACCCCCAGACCTTGTTCACATCTTGTAATAATATCCACTTATACAGTGAAAGGGTTCCTAATTTAGGGTCCACAGACACCCTCCCCCGCCAAAAGTTCCTGGATAGATTTCAGGAGGTCTGTGAATATGGATGGGAAAAAAATAACGTTTTTATTTTACTAACTTGTAGCTGAAATTGAGCGTTTCTTTGACATATGAATGGAGGCAATAAACCTTTTTCTGAGAAGGATCCATCCAAACTCTTCACCAGGCTTCTGCCCAAGAGTTCCAGTGCGCGCATGCGCACACACACACCGCACCCCCCCCCCCCCCCCCCCCCCCCCCCCCCCCCGCCCGCCATGGGTGTCAAGATTAGGAGAATGTTTGACACACACCGTCTCATCTGATCCTTGCAACAGCCCTGGGAGGTGTGGGCTACTATCTTCTCCCCCATTTTATGGCTGAAGAAACTGAGGCTTAGAGAGACTGCATGCCTTGCCCCAATCATAGAGCTAGAAGTGTCAAGGCCAGATTTGAAACCAGGTTCAAGCACAGGTCTTCTTACTCTGCAGCTGTAAGGTCAATGAGGAATAAAATCTTCCCCACCCATCAAGAGGCCTCATGTGGAATCCATTGAGGGAAACTTGCTTGTTTGAAGGAAGGCTTACACACCTTTTGTTAATTTCTACTGAGGCATTGAATTTAAAGAGTATGTATTCTGAGAGGTGAGTTTTTGCTTCTGGGGCCTGCTTATGAGAAAGATGTTGTGATTCCCTGGTCAAGACTCTGAGTGGCCATATGTTCAGAGCTCCCCGACTCCTCAGAGGTAAAGGCTCTCTAGATTCAGTGGTGGATGTAAAGCTTTGATTCAGGCAGTAGAGCCCTGTCTGCCAGTCTTTATTTCTCTGCTTTGTATTATTCTCTTTTTGTATTTTATGTAATTAAAAAAGATTGTTGACTCCTGAAACAGCTACCTTTCCTTAGTAAAGCAGATAAAAGAACCTGCACTAGAAGCTATCCTGGATAGGCCAATGTGGTTGTTATTATAGCAGCACCTTCCCTTGTGCTTGTGAAGTTGGTTTTTTAACCTGATTCTAAGACTCCACATATTTATTCCTATTAAATGTCAGTCAATAAACATTTATTAAGCACCTGCTATGTATCAGGCCCTGGGGATACAGATACAGATAAAACCAAAGACAGTGCTTGCCCTCAAGTTGCTTACAGTTGAATGGGAAAAGACACACAAAAGAAATTGAAAAAGGGGGGTGGGAAGAAGAAACCACGATGGAGGGTTCCTAACAAGTCAGTTGGTGGTGAATGGGAAGAAGGCTGTGCTGAGCCTTGGCCTTGCCCTCCAGCATGAGGGTCCAGTTAGTGGGGCAGAGGACTATGCGGTGATGCAGTGCCCCAGAGAGGCCAGTGAGGGAAGAGCAGGAAGTCTCTGCCACCTCCCATCTGGACAGAGGCTCAGTCAGGCTCTCACTTCTTAGGAATGAGAGGCTAAAAGTAGAGTGATCACTTGAGATGGGGGAAGACCTGGGTGTGAATCCTGCCTCTGCTTTGTACTTGTATGACTGGAAGCAAGGCCCTGAGTCTCAGTTTCTTCTGTAAAAGGATGATAATAAAAGCCGCCTTGCAGGATGGCCATGAGGCTTGAGGACCAGAGTATAGGGGAAGCGTTTGTCCTCTTGAAAGCACCAGAGTAGTACCAGTCATCGTTATTGTTGTCCCTTTTACTCTTGGGGTGGGCAGCAGAAGACCAGGGGTGCTAGGCGGGATCTTGCTAAGCAATCAGGATTGGCTTGATGGCAGAGGATTTGTCTATGTTTGCTAAAAAACAGTCCCATTGATTTCCAATTTCTCGAGAATTTTTAAGTGGCTTTCATTATTTAGCTTATAATTGTATTTTTTCTCATATGGTCTCGCAATTTCCAGTGCATCGTTTTTTTTGTTTTGTTTTTTTTTTTTTTTAAGTGAGAAGGCCTGGGCAGCCTTGCAGAATGCTTGCACCATTGTCTTGGCCTGTAATTTTCCATACTCCCAGTTTGTGGGTAGCCTGTTGAGGGAGGAGAGCTCGTCTCTAAAGCTTCTCTTGTCCCTCGGGGTTCACACTTCAGGCCCAAATCCACAGTCCTGCTTTGGACCTTTCCTTCCCAGTTAGATGCCCGAGGAGCCTAGCCCTGGGATGAGTTTGGGGCCAGATTTCACAGCAGGAGTGAGAGATGGCCGGGGAGAATCCCAGCAGCATCTCGGCCTTCCTCGGAGGAGCTGCTGAGGGCCCCACTCAGGTTCTCTGAGCTCTCAGTGGTGGTGTCTCGGGGGTTTGGGTGCGCGCCTCTCACTAAGCTGGAATGAGCCACCTCTGCAAACCGCTAGGGGGTCTTGGGCATAAGAAACTGCAGGGCTGAGCTCGTGTTCTTGGGATGGCTGTGGGAAGAGATTAGTTTGATCGACATTGGCTTCTTCCCGCCCTTTTCCTCATGTTTCCTTGGGTAACTTCAGAGCGGGGACTTCTGGGGGACAAGTCTCCCTCCTACATGGCTTTCCAAGAAGCCAGCAGTGTATGTGGTGGGGAAAGACCACCAGCTTTGGGTTCAAGTTCTGGTTCTGCCACTTTGAGCCGAGTGACACTGGGTAAGTCACTTCAGGCCTCTGGGCCTCAGTCTCCTTATCTGTAAAAGGATATGGTTGGAATAGATGACTCTGAAGTGACATCTATGATTCTATGATTTCCATTAACACTGAAGCAAATATGAATGAGCTGATGTTTGTTCTGTGAGCTGGCTGAAGGGAAGGGTGCCTGGGGTCATGGGCTGGTAGATTTGGGACCAGAAGGATATCAAAGGGCCTCCAGTCCAACCTCCTCGTTTTACAAACAGGGTGACAGAGTTCAGTGACTTGCTTAAGGTCACCCAGGTCCAATGATGGATCTGGATCAGTCTGCCTTTGCTAACGACTCATATCGTTGCCCAGCCCAACACAGCACAGCGCTTGGCGCAAAGACACTTAGCAAACGCTTGTTGACTTGACTTGTGTCCCTGGAAAATATGTGGCCAGTTCCCTCACTTCCCTTGAGGATGTTTGTGTCAATCAAAAAGCAATTATTGAGTACCTGCTGTGTACCAAGTGTTGCAAATAAGACACAACAGGAACAGTTTCTGCCTCTTGAGTTCCAGTCCCCTAGCAGGACGCTCTGCCGAGGATACATTTGGAACCGGCATCTCCATCCCAATTGAACTCACTACCCTTCTCTCCCAAACCTCCCAAGACCTTTACAATTACTGTTCAGGGAACCACCATCCTTCTGACCACCCATGTTTCCAATTTTCATGTCATCTGTGACTTGTCACTCTCCCATCTCCCCCCAGAACCAGTCTGTGTCATATCTCTTATGTATGGTCTCTCATCACCTCTCCATGGGACTATATGTAGGATACATAGTAGGTGCTTAGTAATATTTATTGACCGATTATGGCAGTAGCCTCCAACCCAATCTTCCTGCCTCAGCTTCTCTCTACTCTCATCTGTCCTTCCTACAGCTACCAAAGTGATTTTCCTAAAATGCACATCTGACCATGTCCTCCCCACTCAGTAAATGCTAGTGTCTCCCTATAACTTGAGAATAAAAAATGAACTTTTCTGTTTTCAATTCAGATGTTTTGCAGTCTGACTCCTTCCTGCTTTTCCAGTCAGCTTCGATTCTACTTCGTTCCCTGCACTCAATGGTCCAGTCATACTGACTTCTTTGCAGTTCTATACACTGGAGGCTTCTGCTCACATCTCTTTCCTTTGCATTGGTGGGCCCCAATGTCTGGGGTGCTCTTCATTTCTGCTTCTTAGATCCCCTGGCTTCCTTCATGCCTCAATTCATGGGCTGTCTCCTCCAAGGTTACCTGGGCCTTGATTTGTGTGTTTCTTGTACATTTGTGTGGATGTGTTTTCTCCTCCATTAGAATGCAAACTCCCTTATGAAAGGGACTGGGTCACCTTTGACCTTGTGTCCCCAGCACCTGGCATTGGGTAAGTGCTTAAGAAATGCCTGATCATTTATAGGAAGAGCCAGTAATTTATTCCCCCCACACATAATTATGCACCAAACAAATGCCAGAGTTTTGTCGGGGAGCCACTGGGAGCTAATGGGGAGTGGGGATCAGGGAAGGCTGCACATGGAAGGAGGCGATGCTAGGGCCTTTGCGTCTCCCATCAGGCCACTGTCACTCTGACTGTGAATTTTGAGGGAGCAGGTGTGGGCCACGCCAGTATCACTGTGAGCAGCCTCTGCCAGGCAGGTAGACACGTGGCCACGTGGCTTAGTACTTGGAAGAAGAAAAACAGCTGGATTAGGAAGCATGTACCAGCGTGCACTGTAACTTGCAGATCACTGAAAGGACAGCCAACCTCAGCAGGTCTGATGCTGTAGGCTTGGGGAGGGCCACCAGAGGAAGTGAGCAAAAAGCACGAGACAGAGAAGGCATTCAAACAAAGGCTGCTTTGGCCTTTTCAAGCACACTGACCTTCTTAAACAAGAGAAATGTAGTGGGCAGTGGTAGTCCTCGGGAGACCTACTTGAAAGAACAGGAGGCTGGGGCTATGGGGGGGCCTCCTGTCCTTACTGGGTGATCTTGGGCAAGTGTTCTTCCCTCACTGGACCTCTTATCCAAAAGGAGAGGTCATGCTGACTGGCCTTGGTGCTCCCTTCTAGCTCTGGGCCAATGATTTTTAAGGACTAGTCTTAGAAAGTGCAGGGAGAAGCCAGAGGTTAGCTGAGAGGCTTGTCCAGCTTCTCGAAACCATTACTAGGCAGCACTGGAACCCAGGACTTTACAACTGTGAGGTATTTCCTCTCTTTTAGCACATTGATTGTATGTAAATGGTGGGCATCAGGATGTAGAGATAGAAACACAGACTGGAACTGTGGTTTCATGGATGGGGGGAATTACCTGCTGAGGAAACTCCTACCAATCCAAGCAGTGTCTTCTCTGCAATTTAGGGTCCTAAGAATTGCCCAGGGCATGGAGATATTAAGTGATTTGCCCACTGTCACACCCCATTGTGTGGGTGTGAGAACATGGTGTACTCCTTGTCTGGATCTGGGAAAATCTGAACTATTCCAGCTCTACGACTACACTGACCATGTGACCTTGGGCAAGTCCCTTAATCTCACAGGGCATATGCCAATTGCTTGAAGTGCTTCAGTTGCCTCCTTCGAGTCCTGATGAGGGGGTTGGACTAGAGCCCCTGAGGATTCTCCCAGTGCTAGATTTAGGGATCCTAAGCAACTTGATCTTCCTGGGTCTGGGTTTCCTCATCTTCAGCCAGGATGACCTCCAAGGTCTCTTCCAGCTTAAATTCTGAGACGCCTGCTTTGGACTCAGTCTGCTGAGGGATTTCTATCCACATTTCCCCAGTGATGGTGAGCTCCCTACATCCTTTGGGGTGAGGGGACCCTGAGTGCCCAAAGAGGAGCTGCAGCTTCCATCTGGGTGCCTGGTAGGAGTGGGCCAGTTGCCCTCAGCTGGAAGGTGGCTGCGGTTGGCTGGATGCCTGCTTGCCCTGCCATTTGTCTCCATTTCTTTCTGCTTATTCTTCTTGCTCTTCCAGCTGAGTAATTTTTTTCAGTGCCCCAAGGCCTGATACTGGAGACCAAAGAAGAGAAAAGGAGAATTCAGAAGGGCTTGGTGACTTTGCTCCCCCGGGGCCAGTTCACTCCACCACTCTCTGGATGCAGCTCTCTTCTCATCCCATTGTGTTTCTTTTCTCCCTTCACTCCTTCCCTTTACTGCCTCATTTATCCTTCTTCCTCTCCATTACCAGGCTTCTTGGCTAACTCAGGGAAGGCGTGACTTCATTTTCTTTTTCCAGTGGGGAAAGAGCTTGCCTTGCACAGCTGGCTGGCCATAGGCATTCTCTCCCACTCATTATGGACCTGGGAATGGCAGGTGCCCATTATAGAATGTGAAAAGTAAACCAATTCCCAAAGTATTTTTAGCAGGGGGGAGGGTTTCTTGGGGAAGCTACAAACCACAGACTGTTCAGGGCAGGGTGGGCAGCTGTGTTTCTAAAAATGTTGGAGTTCATCTCTTGCCCTCATCCATGCCCTCTCCCTCCTTGGATGGGCCTTCTGGACCCCAAGCTCCTTTAAATACTCTGCTTGAGGGCTGCTGATTTCAAAAGTGATTCCTCCTGTTGCTAGTCCCACTCCACCCCATATAATTTTGTATTCACTTTTCTGTGAATATGTTATATACCCCAAGCCCCTTGAATGCAAGATATGTCTCTGTCCTCTTTGTATTCCCAGCACCTAGGGCATTGCCTGGCATACAGTAGGTGATTAAATAATGCTCATTGATTGATTCATTGGTGCCACTGCTTAAGGAGCTTCATCTCCTCTAAGTAGAAAAGGCATGAACCATAAACCTTGAGGTATTGGGCAAATGCAGATGGAACATCCTTTGGTGCTGAAGAATTCTCTTGACTGACACAGGTCAGTGGTGGTGGGGTGGGGAATTGTCACACTTGTCCTCCAGCCCCAAGTTTCAGGCTCTGGATCCTGCCATATCTTTGCTCAGTGTGTTCAGAGAGCAGCTTTTGCTCAATTGCATGGTGAGCAGATCAGTGGGTACCATTTTCTTTTAATTATTATCACGAGGAGTCCATGCTAAATGATTGAGAAATCTCTATCTTTGATGAAAATTCTCCTAAGCCACCTGAAATCTAGTCTTTCAACAGCAAAGAATTCGTCCTGAAAGCATGACACAGGGTAGGAAGTTTAGGGTTTTTATCTAGACCTTCACTTTCATTGGGGAAAGGAACTCCTGGTGTTAGAAACCCTTCTCATGGATGCAGATTGGTAACTCCTTTGTGAATTACGTTTTGGAGAGTTGCCTGGTACATTTAGAGGTTAAGTGACTCACCCAGGGTCACATAGCCAGTACACATCAGAGGCAAGATTCAAACCCAGGCCTTGCTGACCCTAAGGCTGGCTCCTCTCTCCACCATGCTGTGCTGTTTCAATTTCAGTTGTTGCTCATTATATTTCCCATCATAATAGTTCACATTGCAGTGTCTTGATTTTCTCATTGATTTGAGGCTATATCAGCTTTTATGAGGGAAAGGAATGTGTGTAGTATAGTCAAGGAGAAATAAAGGGGGAAGTTGTTGAAATGATTTTTTAAAACTAATTTTCAAACTCCAGATTACGATTCTACCCAGAATGCCTCCCTCGTGAAAACTATGCATTCTGGCACATCAAAAATGGTCAGCTTTACTGGTTGGTCTTGTAGAGTAATAGAGAATGGATAGAAGACACACAATGTCAGATTAAACTTTTGAAATTGTCCCTTTTGTTAGGCTTATTAATTAATTTATAATTAGGTGGAATTTTCTATAAATTTTAGGGCTTTTTAAAATTTCACCTTGTTCTAAGGGCCTGGATTTCCTCAGATCTCTGTAGTACCTACAGCAGGCTTGCAGATCTCACTAGCGCCAAGAAGGGGACAGAAAGGATGGTTCAAATGGGAAAAGATTGCAGAGTATTCCCCCACTCTTAAGTTGGTGGGCACTGCTAATTCAAGAGAGCACGTTGAAAGGCTTCCAGATTCAGATGTTTTCTATCCCAGATAACCACTGGCATTCAGAACCCTCCAGATTGCTGGCAGATAAAATTTGAATAGGAAAACAAGATACTCTGACTCTACTGTCATGTTGCCTGAGCTGCACACAAAGAGCTGCTGTGGCCACCCAGATTGGAAGAATCCTTTTTAGGGGCTTGGGCTCTGTCTTTTTGTCACATGAAGAAACTAGACATGTGTCTGTGGGAAAGGGTTTTTTTTTTTCATCACGAAATCCTAATTGAGTCTTGAAACAAAGTAATTGCAAGTTTTATATATCTGTTCATTAATTGCATTGCTTTCTTAAATTGATTTCCCTTGGCAGGGAGTACTCGTTGCAAATGGATGGGTTTTCCAATAATGTCAGTCCTCTGAGCAGAGTCCAGTATTGCATATAGGGATTGATCTGGGGGAAGCAGGATCAGGAACTATGGGAAAAGAGATCATTTGGAGAATTGTCTCAGGGCAGAAGACAGGCTGGAAATCCCGGGTGTCACCCTATATAAACTCGCATGTTTGAAGCCTGACTTCTCCCACTCCCCCTGCCCAGATGGGATAAGTCCTTTGGTTTAACATTTTTTAAAAGGTAGTTCCCATTTCCAAACCATCCTGTTGCAGAGGAGACCCAGATTGGATCAGAGGACATCATGTGAATGAAATGATGCCATAGTTTCTCATGAGATTCCATGGCTCAGAAGATATGTCCTTTCAGGAACCCTGGGTGCGGTTATCCTGAACTCTGGCTCAAGAAAATGTCCTTTTAGATTGAATTTTATTTTAGTGGAAGAACTTTAAAATGTTCAATATTTGACCAAAAACACAGTTTTCAAAAAATGTCTTACGTTTAAGAAAGTGGGGAGGGGGTGTCCAGCTTGCTGGGGTGTTCTTCTGTGAACATTCAGGGAGGGAGGGAGGGAAGGAAGGGGAGGGAGGCAGAGAGAGAGAGAGAGAGAGAGAGAGAGAGAGAGAGAGAGAGAAGAGAGAGAGAAGAGAATATGAATGAGAATGTATTTTTTAAATGCTTACTATGTACCAGGCAGCTAGGTAGAGCTCCTGGCCTAGAGTCAGGACAACTCATCCAACTCCAGCCTCAGACATTTACTAGCTGTGTGACCCTTAACCCTGTTCCCCTCAGTTTCTTCATCTGAAAAATGAATTGGAGAAGGAAATGGTGAATCACTCTAGCATCTCTGCTGAGAAAACCCCAAATAGGGTCACCAAGAGTCAGACATGACTGAAAATGATTAACAACTGCGTCCAGTATTATCCCCAGTAGACCATAAGTATCTTGAGGGCAGAGCGTGCCTGTCTTTTTTCATTTCTGTATCACCAGAACCTGGCACAGTACCATGCACACAGCCGATTTTTTTTAATGTAGTTGAATGAATATCCTCATGCACCTCCTTTATGAATAGGTTCCTTTGGATACAAATGCCTTTTGGACTTTAGCTCAGGAACAGGGCTGTGCTGGTGAATGTTTAACAATCAGCTCTCTAAGGAGGAAATGCATGTATGACATGCCAGTAACATTTGCTCCATGATTGTCTTAAGTCTTGACAATCCCCTAAACAATAAATCAAGCCCTGATGTGTAGGTGGCCAATACCCAGACTGTCAATGCTCACCCTGAACATTGAACAATTAAAAATGGTATCTCCCAGTTGGAGCCAGCTCCCACACAGCCCTACCCAAGGCTGAAGAACATCTCCAAGAAAGCACAACTGAGAATGGCATAAGGATCCCCTGCTTCCAGTGGGGACTGGCTCTGCCTGTTTGTATCCTGGCTAGCACTGACCATTCCTCTTGTTAAGTGAGGGCCCTTGCTTTGGGATTCTATCTGGTGAGTCAGGAAATGATTGTGGGAAAGCATGATCAGGGGCCTTCACTGCTCTTCTTTGGCCATGAGGGGCTTGGCATCACACTGAAACATTTTCAGAGGCTCACAGAAAACACAACAGATAAATGAGCTGGCACAGGTCACATGGAGACCAGAGCAATGGCCAGATTGGGCGAGCCCTCACTGACTGATCCCCTGACCTCCCTTCTTGGATTTCTTGAGGGGAAATGGCCAGCGGTGATGGTTGGTCCAATGAAGTAGATTGTGGCCAAGATCTCAGGGACTGGCCTAGGGCCTGTCATTATAGGAATATATACATCTGGTCCCCAGGCTGAACTCAGCAAAATCCTGGCCATTGGCTACTTTCTTCTTGTCGCATGTTGGCTTTCCCATTAGAATGCTGGGTCTTTGAAGGCCTAGGCCTTGTTTTTGCCTTTCTTTGTATCCATGACTCTTAGCATAGGGCCTGACACACAGTAAGCAGTGTTCATTGTTGATGTCTAAGATAGCAGTGTCTTATTGAAGTCAGGACATTATTTTTTGTTGTCTGATTAGTTATGTCCTGCTCTTCACGACCTTATGTGGGGCTTTCTTGGCAGAGATACTGGAGCGGTTTGCCATTTCTTTCTCCAGTTTATTTTACAGATGAGGAAACTGAGGCAAACAGGGTAAAGTGACTTGTCCAGGGTCACCCAGCTAGGAAGCTTGTCCGACTCCCAACAGTGCTACCCAGTGGCAACAAATGGACAGGTCTTAGACGTCTGTAACCTGCAGGTGTACAGGTTGTATAGCTAATTTTGTTTACAAGCTTCCTCCTCTGGGGGTTTTCTTAGTGGACACATAAGTTGGTCAGTTCTTGAAGTGGAGAAGGGAGGACCACTGATAATTTGGTCAAGAATTGCCTGGTTTCTCTTCCACCTCTGGCTGACCCAGAGCCCATACAAATCACAGAATGTTCAGTGGGAAAGTCGCCTTAGTCCAGTTCTGCCTTCTTTCCATTTGACACCTGAGAAAACTGAGACCCATCGAGGTTGGGTGACTGGCCCAAAGTCACTCAGTGAGCCAGTGACAGACAGAGATGACAGAAGGCTCTAATGCCAAAATGTGCATCTGGGAGATAGAAGGAAAAACTATAGAGAAGAAGAGTTAATCCAAAATGCTATCCCAGAATGTGCTGGGGCTGCTCATAAAGGGCCTGTAAAGAATGCCCAGGAGGGTCCCCACCCCTCCAAGTACACACCGTGGACACAGATAGCCTGGCTCCACCGAAGCGTTTGAAGATAACATTCTCATATTTGGAGCCTCTGGCTCAGTCACATAACAAAATCTCCAAAGAGAATTATTTTTCCTTTTGAACTTCTCACTTGAGGGCCGGACCCCACCTTTTCTCCAGGCCCCCCACCTTGCGTCATATAAACACTACCACTGACATCTGTCAGCTCTATTAATAGCTTGTTTTTGAGAGATTTCTACTGGCAGAGTGCTGTTTATTTTTGATTCTGAGTAAACCAGAGCCCATTGAAAACAAAATGTTACGGGCTGGTCAGAGGCACAGATTGTTCCAAGCTTGTGGTCTCTTTAGCCAGGAGAAGATTGTGAGAAACAAGGAAAATAACGAGCTGTTTGCAGCCCATGCCCTCCGACCACCCTCTCCCTCCTCCGTGTACACATGGGTACTGGTGACACACAGCTGATGTGTGAAAGCCATGCTGCTCACAGACAGACACACGCTCACATGTGCACATACACACACACACACACACACACACACACACACACACACACACACACACTTTGGTGTCCAGTGCTACAGTCTCAGATGTGTACGTGTTCTCTGGTCTACCACTACCAACAGACTTTGGGGTGAGGGAGAGGAATTAGAATTCAAGGACAATGTTTTAGCCATTTGAAATTTAAAATATAGTAAAGTTTTTTTTTAAATTAAGTAAAAATACTCAAAAGAAAACTGTAAACAAAAGACAAAAATATTCTTGATCAGGACTGATGGTACAAAAGCATGGAACCTGTGGGTCTTCCGGAGCCATATAACCAGCAAGCATTTATGAAGGGCCAACCTCTGTGCTTGGCATTTGGAGAAGAGCAGAAATGAAGGAGTCTTTGCCTTCAGGAGGCTTTTCTTCTGTCAAAGAAGGGAACATGACCTCCTCTTCCTCCTCCTCCTCCAAGTACTACTACTAGTACCAATTACGAGTTCTACTAGTAGTGTGTTGCTGCTGCTGCTACCACTACCACTACTACTATTGCTACTTCTAGTATTAATACTACTGGTGCTACTGCTAGGAGTGGCACTTCCACTCTACTGCCACTAGTAGTACTAATACTATTACTTCTAGTAGGTACTGCTAGTACAACTACCATTAGTGTTACTATTACAACTAGTGGTGGTGGTGGTAGTGTACTAGTAGTAGTAATAGTAGTAACTAGTTGTTGTTGTTGTATGACCACTAATATTTCTATTGTGCTTACTATGTGCCAGGCACTGTGCTAATCACTTTATAATTGTTATCTCATTTGATTCTCACTAGCACACTGGATGGGAGGTGCTACATCATATTATACATATAAGTATTTATAAAATAATTTTCCTTGTAAAGACAAGCTGGCTCAGTTCTCTTGACACTGAGCATATCTCTCCCTGCCCTCCCCCCCTTCCATTCCCCACCACTGCTGATCTTTCTAGAAACTTCCATAATCTGGACTTGCTTTCTTTATTTGACTCAGCTGGGCCTGCTCTCGCCCTCTGAAGTGCATGACCTTCAGCTGCCTCTATGCCCTGGCCCGTTGTGAAGGTGTGTGGTTACTCAGGTGTCCCTGCGTTGACCAGGAGACACGACAGAGAACTTGGTGGAATTGGGTGGCCCAGATCCGGGGGCAGCCACTCTGAAGGATTCATTGCCGACCTCTTCCTCTCTTTCCGAAGTGACCTGAAGACTGTCACACCTGAGGTTCCGATGATCTCCCAGGTTGGAGCCTTCCCCAGTCACCCCAATCCTGCCTCGCACTACTCGGCTGGGTTTTTCATTTTAAGCATTGAGATTCCCCCACCCCTGGTGAATTAAAGCTCACCATAATGACGAAGGACCCGCTGATCCATCTGATTGTTTGGGAGGATACCTTCTCAGTCCCACAATTGCTGGTAGAGTGAGACAGCACTTCCTGTCTCCATGTGTGCCTACCCTACTCTAGCCTTGCCTGCCCTTCCTGTGACTGGCTGCCTTTGCTCACACCTCCTGGAGTTACGCTTTTGTGGCTCCATAAGAGCAGGCGTTATCTATCCTGACGAGGAAGCGTCAGGACGCAGTCTCAGCCAGGATGACTTTCAGAGTTGCATTCGTCTCAACCCAGCTTGTTTTAATGTAATTAACTCATCAATGCTGGCCATATTTACCGCATCACTAGTGTGGCTAAAGAGCCAAAAGGAGATAGTGCCCACTGCAGGAGAACAGGAGAAGTACAGCAGGGCCGAGAAGGGGAAATGAGAGAAGGAAGTGGGATCTTCAGACTCGGGCCAGTGAGCTTCGTTGGGATTTCTGGGAAAATGAACAAATGGCTCTGCAAAGAGATGGTTCATGCAAATCCTTAAAAGGAAATAGTGAATACACAGAGTCAGCATGGCTTTATCAAGAACAGGTTTGTGTCAAGCTGACCTATTTCCTTTTTTGTCAGGGTTATTCAGCTGATAGACGAGAGGAATGCTGGTGATAGAGCTTGGCTTTTAGGAAATCGTTTGATAAAGTATCCCATCGTATTCCTGTAGGAAAGATGGAGAGACATCGGCCACACGGTGGTTCAGTGAGAACGATTTGACAAGAGTTCATCGTTAAAGAATCAGTTCGACATGGCAGAAGGCCTCTGCAGTAGAGCACCTCAGGGAGCTGTGCCTAGGCCTGGGCTGCTCGTTATTGTTATCGGTGATTTAGGTGAAGGAGGAGACGGGCGCTCATCGAATTTGGAGGCAACAAAAAGTAGCAACAATAGTCAGTACTCTGGATCGTGGAGTTGAGGCACCAAAAAGTCTTGACGGGTTATAGCATCACACTAGATCTAAGAACATAAAATTCAATTGAGATAAATAGAAAATCAGGCTAAAAAACTCAAAACGGCAAGTGCAAAATGGGTGAAGTGTGACTAGCCATTTGTCTGAAAAAGATCCAGGGGGTAGAGGCGTTTAATGGATCCCAGACTCCACAGGGGTCACCAGCATGGTTCTCTTGCAATCTTGAGGCATTGGGAGGCGACTTTTCCTGGAATAAGGAGGCAGTATTTCTGCTTGGGCTCTGTCAGACCTTATCTGCAGTAGAGTGTTCTGTTTTAGATATCATAGGAGGACACTGATGAGCTGGAGAGTGGCCAGAAGAGGGCAGCCAGGATGGGGAAGGGCCATAAGTCTATGTCATGTGAAGACTGGTTGAAAGAACCAGGGGCATTTAACCTAGAGAAGACATGAGGGGGGACATTGAGTGGACATGAAGACTGTCTTCAAGCATTTGAGTGATTGCTTCATCATGGAGGTAGAGGATCGTGGGCAGGCAACATTGCGTACCATGTCAGAGTTATTTTGATATGTTGGCTAGTTTTGCTGGACTATTTTTGGCTTCCTCTTTATTTAATTCTTTATTATGAAGGAGGTGTTCTCTGGGAGAGGTCGGGGGAACAGTGGAAGATGTAGATGATGTAGAAATACAACATATAATTGTCAATTCTTTTAAAAATGGAATGGGCTGCCCTTGGAGGTCATGGGCTCCCCTTCCAGGCCATCTTCTAGCAGAGGCTGTCTTCCAACTACCTATCATGCAGGTGGTCGTGAATATTTCTTTTCTGGAGGATGAGCTGGCCAGTGAGATCACTTCCAAGTCTGAATCGTATGATGTTGTCATTGGTACATTCATGTAGGAATCCCCTTTTTAAAGTTTTTAGTAGCAACCTTCATCTTCTGTTTGTTGAAATTCAGCTGTCATCAAAGTCCAGCCCATTTTAATTTCTGCAGTTCTGTTTAAATTTCTTTGTCTTATAGGAACCCAAGATTAGTTTTCATTTTGTGTATAATTAAGGCACCTATATTTAGAGTAACAGGATTGTCCTTCATGTAGGATTAAAAATAGAACCCAGTTAAACAACTACTTTAGTTAAGCTTCCCTAGCTGACCAAGTCACCTCCCTCCTTAAATGCCCTGGTTCCTTGTTATTTCTGGGATCAAACAGAATGTCGTCCACTTGGCCTTCAAAGCTCTTCACAGCCCGGTCTCTTCCTGCCTTTCCAGTCATCTTGGGCCTTACTCTTCTCTGCATGAGCTAGGATCCAGTGACAGCGGCCTCCTTCCTCGTACATGACTCCATCTCCATGCCTTCCCACAACCATCCCCCATTCCCAGAATGCTCTCCTCGCTCACCCCTGCCCTCTGACTTCCCAGCCAGCGCTTCTTCAAGACTCGGCTCAGCTGCCAGCTTCCCGTGCGAGGCCTATCCTGGCGCCTCCCTCTGAGATCCCCTTCTGTTTGCCCTATCTCTATCCTGTGTGTGCCTGGTCATTTTCATGTCCCCCCCCATCCTGTGTGTGCCTGGTCATTTTCATATCTCCCCCCCCCCCATTGGAATGGCAGCTCCTTGAGGGCCGTGGTTCTTTTTGCTTTCCTTGGTATCCCCAGCACTTTGCACAGTGCCTGGCCCATAGTGAGTGCTCAATAAATGCTTCTGGACTATTTGCACATCACTTAGAATCACAGAATTTTAAAGTTGGAAGGAACATTTGCAGCCTCTTCATACACAGTCCAGAGTATGAAAGTAGCTGGGTGGCTCAGTGGGTGAAATGCTGGGCCTGGATTCAGGAAGCCTTCAGTTTAAGTCTGGCCTTAGATACTTAATAGCAGGGTGACCCTGGGCAAGTCACTCTACCTCTGTCAGTCTCAACTTCTTCAGCTATAAAGTGGGAATAATAGCACCTACCTCTCAGGGTTATTGTGGGGATCAAATGAGATGCTCATTGTGAAATGCCTAGCATAGTGCCTGGCACACAGTAGGTGCTTAATAAATGTTTATTCCTTTCTCTTTCTTCCAGACCAGTCAAAGTGGCCTACTTCCTGGCATTTCCCATCCATTTCATTTCCTATCTCCAAACATTTGCACTGGCCATCCCCTATTCCTGGAGCACACTTTCTCCTTAGTGTTCTTCAAAGCCTAGCTCCTACATAAAGCCTTTGTTGATTCTCTCACTTCCCCAGTTCCTAGTATCCTTCCCTCTGCCCCCCCCTCCCAATATATATATATATATATATGTGTGTGTAGGTGTTTTAACAATCTGGCTAGCAGCTTCTGTGGGGGGTCCAGATCCACCCACAGCCAGCACCCAGAAAGCTGCCGGACAGCCAGAAAGCCCAGGTTCTTTTGATATGCCTTAATAAGGAGAGCAAAGTTAAGGGGTTGGCAAGCTTACTTTAATTCAGCACACAAATATCATTCAGCTAGTTCAGGGGAAAAAGCCAGCACCCTGAACTTCAGAACAAAATACAAGCAAATTACAAACTTCAACAGACAGATCTTGTCTG